>JAHBCN010002686.1:86769-132863 GCA_019359885.1 Listronotus oregonensis
TTTAAAAATTTTAAAAATTTTGCCTATAAAAAAATTTTATGCTTTGGGGATGATTTTATATAGTCAGATTCGCAAGTGATATTTCTTTTGCATGGTGATTAAGAATGCCATGAGGTACCTTTATACCAATTTTTATTTGGAACAACTTTTTTAAGGGTATGCAACTTTAGGGGGTGATTTTATATAGTCAGACGGGTCGCAAGTGAAATCCCTTTGGCATGGTCATTAAGTATATAATGAGGTACCTTGGTACCAATTTTAGCCGTGGAAAAACTTTTTAAGGGACTTTATTAATATTTTAAAATTTTGTATATAAAAATTAATGTAATTTTAGGGGGTGATTTTTTATAGTCAGACGGGTCGCAAGTGAAATTCCTTTTGTATGATGATTAAGCATATAATAAGCTACCTTGCTACCAATTTTAGTTGTGGAACAACTTTTTTAAGGGTACTTTATTAATATTTTCAAATATTGCCTTTATAAGAAATTTCGTAACTTTAGGGGTGATTTTCTATAGTCAGAGGGTCGCAAGTGAAATTCCTTTTGCATGTTGATTAAGTATGCAATAAGGTACCTTCATACCAATTTTTGGGGAAAACTTTTTTAAGGGTATTTTATAATTTTTTTTAAAATTTTTCCTAATAAAAGTGACCAATTTAGGGGTGATTTTCTATATAAGGGTGGCAAGTGAAATTTTTTTTTGCATGGTGATTAAGTGTACAATGAGGTACCTTTGTACCAATTTTTGTTGTGGAACAACTTTTTTAGGTTACTTTATAATTAATTTAATAACATTTCTAATATAAGTAATGGCCAACTTTAGGGGTGATTTTAATAGTCAGACGGGTCGAAATAAATTCTTTTGGTGGACCAAGTATGCAATAAGGTACCTTAATACCAATTTTAGGTGTGGAACAACTTTTTTAGGGAATCTGCAAAGAGGTATTTGTGTCAACGTACGATAATTACATAATAATTATTTTGGAGTAAAAGTTTCTTAAGAAAAATAAGTGTTTTGAAAAAAAACTTTAAAAATACTAAAAATAAACAAGGAAAATCTTTAATAAGCTGTCAAATTTAGCTGCTAACTTACATTTTGGGGTTAAAAAGGCTGCAACTTACTTTTTGGCTGCGTAAAATGGCTGCTAATTTCACTCCGGTATTTTGCAATCCTTAAAAAACACCCCTTACAACATTGTAATTCTTATAAACCAATATAATAGAAATAAAAAGGAAAAAACGTAGAATTACATACAAAAATTATACCGGTAAAAGTATAAAGTTTACCGGTAATATAAATTATTATGCTCCGAAGTGGGCTATTCGAATTTTTCGAAAAAAAAATGATTTGTTTTTTAAACATAGCTCCTTTAGTTTTAATGATAGAAATATTTTTTATGATTTTGTGGGGTTTTTTAAGAGCTATAAGGCTATGTGAAATAAATCCCTTTAAATCCCTTAGTCTTGAAATGGGCTATAATAAGGTGGTGCTCGCTGAAAAATAGAGGCTTTAAATGGCCATATCTCGCCAAATATTTATTGTACAGAAAATCTTAGCAAAGAATAATCTTTGTAATTAAAAAGCTACAATTTAGTACTCTAGCAATTTTTTCGTATCTCCAGTATTTTTGGTGTTATTTTGAAGAAAAGAACTTTTTTACGAAATTGCGGAAAATCGTTTTTCACTTTAAGCTCCAATTTTTCTAAAATTACGCCTTTTAAATTAGTCAAACTTTTAGGATGTATTGATAATACATATATTATAAAAAGAATTGCAGAAGGATAAAGATCAATTTTAATTAGGAGGGTAATTAGGGGGTTGTTTTTACTGATTTTTATTTTTATTATAACTCGTTTAATTTTCATGCTAAAGACATTTTTTCTTTTTAAAATAAAGGTCTAATTATAAACTTTAAAAAAGACCTTAAAAAAATGCAAAGTTTTCCCACTATTTGACTTTGAATCTTTTAAATTTAGCATTTGACGAACACAAGCTAACAATTAACCAGCCATAGCTTGGTCCGTATTGGTTGTACAGAAATTATAAAAAAAAGTTCTTTTGGTTTTTTTATAAGCTACAATTTTGCTTTACAATTTTTTTAATAAAATGTTTTTTTTTAGAGTTATTCGCAAATAATCCATGAAAAAGGTCGTTTTTTTCCTCGAAAAACTTATTTTTAATCGCCAATACCTCGAAAAATATTAGTTCCACGAAAAAAATGTATAGAATATTTTTTTTACCTAAAATTACTTTATTTATCGATTCCTGTAGTTAAAATGTAATAAAAAATTTCCACTCCCAAAATGGGGTGGCAACCACCCCCCTGTTAAAAGCGCCCCTCGGCATGATATAAACTTTGATCCTTGGGCTATTCCCTATCTTCTGTGAAAATTTCAGGTAAATTTATGTACTACGAGGGGATTTTTAGGCGAGCAAAAATTTTCAAATTTTGATTTCACCATTTCACGTTACGCCCATATTACTAACAATTACGTATATAGATACCCTATAAAAGTGTTGATAATTAAAAAAAACTTATTTACTACTATTTATTGGCCGTTATTTGTTGGCTATTATTATCTTTATGTTTAAAATTGACTTCGTTCTCAATGTACCGATGTTTTTTTAGAGAAGCACTAAAGAGGCTTACCATACTTAACTTAAAATGCCTTATTAGATAAGATTCATGCTACTTAACGTGTACATTTTACAGGTGACTCACAAAGTAACGGGCCAGGTTATGGTCCTTAAAATGAACCAGCTGCGATCAAATCGCCGAAATATGCTGAAAGAAGTGCAATTAATGAACAGGCTATCCCATCCAAATATTCTTAGGTATGTCATAGGGTGGTTTGAATAGTTTCAGTAAGAAAAACTGACTGACATTTGACCCACCCTTGCCACCAATCACGAATTGTTAAAATTCCATAGAAGGCCACTGTGTTTTTACTTATTATTGTGTAAAAATTTTTACCCTTTGACCATTGTTTTTTTTTTTGGAAACTACGTATTACAATTGTATGAATTTCGCTTTTTTGGATGGAGTATTACAACGTTCTAAAAGAGTGCACCACTTTGGCATGATATTTGGTTTAGATTCTCCTATTTGGGTTAGATCACCTCAAGTGGACCCCCCATTTTCCACTTGATCATAAAATTAGGTTTATATATTTTTTAGGAAGAAGACATTATCAACAATTAAATTCCAAAATAGTTTTTCAAAATTTTCATTTTAACATTTTTTTACAATAAAAATTTTGTGGACTTTTAATTAAAAAATCAATTACAAAAAAACCATTAAAGATAATTTAATAAAATTTTTAGGATTTGTTATTAATTATTTATATTTTCAAAAAAGTAAAACATCTGGAAATTATTTGTTTATTATCATATTTTTTATTAAAATTTAAATACACAAATGCACATTTTGATGACTTCTACCTCAAATAATAAAAAAAAATGTTAGATTCGCTGTTTATTAGCGCTAGCACTAGAAACACCAAGCCGGCTTCGTTTTTTTGTTTTAATTTCTATTAAAATAGAAAATCCTTTTTTACCAAAGTAGGATGTCAAGAATGGTATGTAAAAAATTCAAAGCCATTTCCACGATTAAAGGATAGATGGGAAGATGTTTTATTCAAAATGTAGTAATCAAAAAAATTTCAAAGTCATTTTTCGCCACTGAGTCGTGTTTTCAGTCGACTGCTTGTTCTTGCATTTCTTCTGAAAAGATGCTTTTATCAAGATTAAAAGGATTTTAGCAAATTTATGTTTATCATTGTCATGTAAATTAGGAAAATAGTTTTTTTATCGTTTATTTTGATTTCTGAGTATATCAAATTAAAAGAAAAAATATTTGGCTTTTCTCCAGAATAAAGATATTTATATATTATTTTTTAAAAAATTATACTTTGTTGAGATTATTATGGAGAGCTAGTCTGCTCTCGCAATAATTAATAGTAACAAAAAACATGAAAAGACACAAAAAGGTTTAATTCCTTATAAAATTGATTTGTTTTAAGTACTATAATAAAATAATTATTTTTATGAAATTATATAAAAATAGAAAATAAACTTACTTGAAAACATTGGCAACCCGTTCTAAGATATATATGTTATTTCAAACTTATTGGTTATCGACGAACGGGTGTAGCACATAAATTATTTGATTATATTACTTAAAACAGATAAGAAACTAAAAAATTGTGTTTTATTAACATAACTTTTTTAAAAAATAGTTACTGGTGAAGGTACACGTGTAGGTACCTTTAATATTTAAATATATATACAGGGTGATTCACGTTGAGTGTCCTATTAAAAGTTCCGGGGAACCAAAAAAAAAGAACTTTTTGAAATTTGGCACATGGCCATAACAGATAATAAGCTACATTTTAAAAATATTTTGACAAGTGCAACGTTGCCAAATCTAACCAATACCAACGGCAACATTGTAATTTTAAATGGAACACCCTGTTTTTTATTGCATATTCGGATTCTACACAAAATTCTAAGTAAGTTTTATTAACATCTTCCTAGACCTATATCTTACCGTTTTTAAGAAAATAATTAATCACTATTTTTTTAAGGAAAATCACCATGTTAAAAAGGTTTAATATTTACGTGCCTAACGAGCTGGATACTAGAATTTTTTGGGGGGGCTAGACAATGCATGTATTTAAAAGATCTACATGCTATTATAGCAATATATCCTACAGGGTGTCCCAAAAAATTTGCATTTTTACCGATATTAATTAATGATTAAAACTTATTTTTTTAAATACAACATACTGTATTTTATCCCATTTTTGAATAGACCAATAATTTACCTACAAAATGTCTATGCATCTTTCTATACCCATCTGCCACCGTTTTTTAAATATAAGCAAATTTTAATTTTTTAAGCATTTATTCCTTATTAATCAAACAAAATAAATAATGTTTACCTTTTATGTCAAATAGTTGTCAGAGCAATTTAAAATACAAACTTCCATGGCCTACCTAGGTAAATTGTAAATTAAGCCGGTGGTTTACAGTAGATAGTATTTAAAACCAGGGAAAAAAATAAAATTTGTTTGTATTTAAAAAACGGTGGCAGATGGGTATAGAAACATGTATGGACATTTTGTAGGTAAATTATTGGTCCATTAAAAAATAGGATAAAATACAGTATGTTGTATTTAAAAAAAGCGAGTTTTAATCATCATTTAATATCGGTAAAAATACAAATTTTTTGGGACACCCTGTAGGATATATTGCTATAATAGCATGTAGATCTTTTAAAAACATGCATTGTCTAACCCCAAAAAAATTTCTAGTATCCAGCTCGGTTGGGCACGTAAATATTAAACCTTTTTAACATGGTGATTTTCTTTAAAAAAAATAGTGATTAATTATTTTCTTAAAAACGGTAAGATATAGGTATAGGAAGATGTTAATAAAACTTACTTAGAATTTTGTGTAGAATCCGAACATGCAATAAAAAACAGTATGTTCCATTTAAAATTACAATGTTGCCGTTGGTATCGGTTAGATCTGGCAACGCTGCACTTGTCAAAATATTTTTAAAATGTAGCTTATTATCTGTTATGGCCGTGTGCCTTTCAAAAAGTTCTTCTTTTTTGGCCCCAGAACTTTTAATAGGACACTCAACTGAATCACCCTGTTTTTTTTTTATATATATATATATATATATATATATATATATTTGGGTGTTTTAAATTCGACTTCCCATTGGGATCTCGGAAACTATAGGAGATAGAAATGGAAATTGGGCAAAGTTGGGCATTTATGTGACCAAAAATATACCGTTTAGAAAGTTTGAAAATTGAGTAATTCCGGAGATTAAAAAACGAAATTTTGGAAAATTGTTTTATTTTTTTCCTTTTTTCAACGAATTCCAAAATAAATAATACATTTGATTGTTTTTTCCGTTTATCGAATGGTGTTCATATTTTTTAAAAACCCCACGTTTCTTTTTTTGTAACCACATCAACTTTTTTTTCCCCATAACCAAATTTGAAGGGGCCCCTTTTTATCACATTTTCAACGATGTTCATAAGTTCCCTTGTTCCCTGAAAAACCCGGGTTCCAGAATATTTTTATAACTTTGGGATTTAAACGGTTTTGGGAAATGACATTCTGTGTTTACTGTCAGTTGTGGTGTCGTTAAAAATAAATTCCAATGAAGAAAAACGAGATATGGTAAAACTGTATTACAAGAATGATAGGAACAGTGTGAAAACATCGGAAGTGTATCTTAACTCGATCCCGAGAGAGAGAACCTCATCGAACTTTATTCAAATTATTGGATAGAAACTTCCTGAGTATGGTTCGTTTGCAAGCCTCTAGACAACAAAATGACAACCGAATGGTTTAAATAACAGAAAATTATAAAAAACTAGAACTAAAAAATTATAACAAATGTTCAAAATGCTGCCCGTCATTTTCTAAACAAAATCGCCACTCTTCTCTGTATGTTATTAACTGCGCGATTTATTTCTCTCCTTCTTAATCTTCCAAACTCCCTAAGATGTTGAGTTGAAGTTCCTCGATATTTTGGTATTCGCCTTGCCCATAAATTCGGTTTTTCAACGTACCCCATAAAAATGTATCGAGGACATTGAGTCTGGAGACCTAGCTGGCCATATTACCGGCTCATTATTCCCAATCCACCTGTCACCAAACCTTTCGGAAAGATAAGCAGATACTTGTCTTGTGTTGTGAGGTGGAGCACCATCGTGTTGGAACCAAATACTGTTGTAGTTTGCTAATGGTAAATCGTAAAAATAGTCTTCAAAAGTTGACGTCAAAAACTGATAATACATTTCAGCGTTCAAATTTCCGTTGAAAAAATGAGGTCCCAAAATTCTGCCCAGACATTAAGACTGAATCGCACTTGGGGTCGTAATTCTCGAGGTTTCTATCCAATAATTTGAATAAAGTTCGATGAGGTTGTCGTCTCTCTGGATACGAGTTAAGATACACTTCCGATGTTTTCACACTGTTCCTATCATTCTTGTAATAAAGTTTTACCATATCTCGTTTTTCTTCATTGGTGAATTCCATTTTTAACGACACCACAACTGACAGTAAACACAGAATGTCATTTACACGTCACCGATTTGAGAAATCAAAGCCAACTACGTTATAAAAATATTCGAGTTAAATTTTCCGGATTTTCCGGGCAACAAGGGTAACTTATGATACATCGTTGAAAATGTGATAAAAAGGGCCATTCAAATTTGTGGAATTCCCATATGGCGTCCATAAGAAAAAAAAAGTTGATGATGGTTACGGAAAAACGAAACGTCGAGTTGCAAAACTATCACCATTCGATAGAGGGGAAAAAAAAGTGACAATGCAAATGTATTATTTTTTTGAATTCGTTGAAAAAGAAAAGGAAAAAATAAAACCATTTTCCAAAATTTCGTTTTTTACCGGATATCTCCGGAATTTCAATTTTCAAACTTTCTAAACGGTTAGGTTGGTCCAAAATCCCAACTTTTTCAATTTAACCATCTTCGTTTCTCCTACAGTTTCCGGATCCCAATGGTGAGAGTCGAATTTGAAACACCCGGTATATATAAAAAAGTAAATAAAACTTTTATTTTCTATTTTTATATAATTTCATAAAAATAATTATTTTATTATAGTACGTAAAACAAATCAATTTTATAAGGAATTAAACCTTTTTGTGTCTTTTCATGTTTTTTGTTACTATTAATTATTGCGAGAGCAGACTAGCTCTCCATAATAATCTCTAAAAAAAGTATAATTTTTAAAAAAAATAATATATAAATATATCTGTATTCTGGAGAAAAGCCAAATAATTTTTCTTTTAATTTGATATTCCCAGAAATCAAAATAAACTATAAAAACCTATCTATATGGCTAAAAGTTTGATTTATTTTTTTATATTTATATTTTTTTAAATATTAAAGGATCACGTGTACCTTCCCGTTATTTTTTAAAAAAGTCAATGTCAGTTAATAAAACACAATTTTTTAGTTTCTTATCTGTTTTAAGTAATATAATCAAATATTTCAAGTTTAAATTTATGGAAAAAAAATCCAAAAAAACTTTTTATTGGAAAAATTTTGGATTTTTATTTAATGACTCTAAAAAAAATTTATGCAAATACTACCGCCGGCATCAGCATTACCCAAAGCGATTGCTACACTTGTCCGTCGATAACCAATAAGTTTGAAATAACATATATATCTTATAACGGGTTGCCAATGTTTTCAAGTAAGTTTATTTTCTATTTTTGTATAATTTCATAAAAATAATGATTTTATTATAGTACTTAAAACAAATCAATTTTATAAAGAATTAAACATTTTTATGTCTTTTCATGTTTTTTGTTACTATTATTGAGAGAGCAGACTAGCTCTCCATAATAATCTCTAAAAAAAGTATAATTTTTTTAAAAATAATAAGAAAATATTGTTGGAATTTATGAATGAGATATAATATATGTTGTAATCTCTTCGTTTTTAGCAGTGTCGTCACTATTCTCCATTAATGAAGCCAAAGTTGAAAATAAGAAAAATTTGGTGTTTAAGCCCGCAGTTTCCATACAGACAAATCTTCTTTTTTATTTAAACTTTTATTTGTTACTTTAAAGATTTGTTTGTATTAATTTTTCTAGGCTCTCGCGCCTCCCTTAGTGTTGCTTTACGCCAACACGGGGGGCGCGACCCCCAGTTTGGGAACCACTGCTTTAAAGTGATCATTCTCTATATGAATACGGAAGTTTTTCGGTCGGTACAGGACCAATCTCTAAAGGAAAGATGGTAAAATTTTACTTTAGGAACCAGCCGATTTTCATGAATTTTTGATACGGGGGTTTTTGGGGTGACAAATCTAAAATTAGTTTTCTCCGGCAACCTCTGGTTTTTGAGTTAAAGGCCTCCAAGTGAACTAACCTCAAAATTCTCCCTTCTTGAAACTGATTACCAACAAATGGGAACATACACTAATTAGGCACTTATATATTAAACAAATACATTGAAATTTACAATAATTTATTGTCTATTTTAAGTAAAAATTATCTTAAATAAATCCACTTTTCTGTACCTTGTAAGATATGTCATGTATAACTGGTTGCCTAATTATAATTAAGTTGTCAAGATATAAAAAACTGGATTTATTTGAGGTGTTTTTTACTAAAAATTAGCAATAAACTTTTGTAAATTTTAGTGTATTTGTTTAATATATAAGTGCCCAATCAGTGTATGTTCCATTTTGGTGGTAATTAGTTTCAAGAAGGAGAAATTTTGGAGAAATGTTCATTTTGAGGTTAGTCCACTTGGAGGCCCCATAACTCAAAAACCAGAGGTTGCCGGAAAAAACTAATTTTAGATTCGTGATCAGCGCCCCAAAAAACCCCCGTATGCAAAAATTCATGAAAATCGGCGTGGTGTCCGTAAAGTAAAATTTTACCGGAAATATAACCTTACTCGGTAAAGGCACGTGGAAGTTATGTCGTCAAAATTTAGCGGTTATACACTAGGGGAAAAAATTAAGGGATGAAAAAAAAATCCAAATTTTTCGAGGTTTTTCGAGTGGCTGTATTTCCCCTAAAAATGGTCGTACGGGAATTAAAAAAAGCATTTTAAAGCTTGAAGTTTCTAGTTTTGAGATCTTACAATGAAAAAAATGTTTAAGCAACGTCTTCCGCTCAATCCTTATGAATATCCAAAAAAAATCGAATTTTTTTCGTAGTTTTTTTTGGTCTACGAACTGGGAAAAATTTTTTTCAACTTAACCACTATATGGATCGGATAACTTGTTCATTCAGCTTTAATTTGTTTTTTTGAAAACTTTGATACGACCACTTCTCGCTAAGATATCGAACTTTGAATGGAAAAGGATCTTTTTGTCTTTAACCATCAATATCTCAGCAACCGCTGATCGCACAGGAAAAGTAAGGAGGGTTTTGAAATCTTGAATAAATTTCCCACAAAAATCAGCTACGGTTTTTTGAAAAAAAAATGTTTTTGTTCTTTACATTAATTTGAAAAATCAAGAAAAAAATGCTTTTGGTGGCTTTTGGGATAATCAGGTGCCAAGTTGGAAATATCGAGAAAACCAGCAATGTTAAGTGTGCCTTTTACAGTTTAATATGCCCACAAAAACCCCACAAAGTTTCGCTTCAATCCATCGAGCCGTTTTTTCGTTTTATTCGATCAAATTAAAAAAAAAAAAATAAGGGATCAGAAATTTTGACTTTAAATGATCATAATCTTTAACAACATGCAAAAAAAGTGTTTCAGTTTTTCCATGCATTTTTATTGATAAAAGTGTTTAAATTTATGGAAAAAAAATCCAAAAAAACTTTTTTTGGAAAAATTTTGGATTTTTTTTAATGACTCTAAAAAATTTTTATACAAATACTACCGCCGGCATCAGCATTACCCAAAGCGTACCACGTGGAGGTTGCCCAGTCGGATTGACGCTTCTTGTGTGTGTGTGTGTTCTTTAGGAGAAATGAGACCCGGAGGCTCGTCATTTCCTCCGTATTTAATGACTCCAAACTCATTCTTCAAAGTGTGTGTGAGAGGAAAAAAGGTTTCAAAAAAAAATCAGTTCTGTTAATAACGAGTATTGCCACCCCTGTTCTCAATAACGGCGGCCAAGCGTTCAGCCATATTGATGCAGCGGGCAATCTGAGGTTGTGGAATGGTGTTCCAAATTTGCAGAAGTGCACGCTTTAATGCGGCCAAGTTCTGCAGATTTGGATACTCTCTGCGCAAACGGCGACCCATTATGTCCCAAACATGCTCGATGGGGTTGAGGTCTGGACTCATTGGTGGGTGCCGCAGCAATGTGATGTCATGTCGTTCAAAAAAGCGTCTGGTGATGTTTGCTGTGTGTGGACGTGCGTTATCTTGCGTTAGAGTAAAAGCCCTCTGATGTTGCCGTCTACGCAGTACAATTGGTCCCGAAATTTGGTTAATATAGCGCTGAGCTGTTAAGTTTTCGCGCACAATCACCAAAGGTGTTCTCCAATCTCGCGAAACGCCGCCCCATACCAGGACTAATGTACCGCCGTAGGCGACAATCGGACGAACAAAATTCTGGCGAAAACGTTCTCCACGACGACGCCAAACAAGCGGACGTCGGTCACTCCCATAAAGGGCGAACCGGGATTCGTCAGTGAATAAAACATTTTCTCATTGTCTTAATGTCCAAGCACGATGTACGTTAGCATACGCTGAACGTGCTCGATGATGCCTCACTGTACACGATTAGGATGTCGTGCATTTAACCCAGTTTCGCGAAGACGGTTAATGACTGTTCGGGAAAAATGTTTCGTACTTGGTATCGCTGTCGCTGTCTTTGTCGCTGTTGTTACTGTTGTACTCGATTTGGGAAATCTCTTGCCACGATGTTCGCCTTGATAAAAGGCTCACGTCGAACTTGGCGGTCAATTGCCCGATCATCGCGAGCAGTCGTGACACGATGACGACCTTGTCCAGGGCGACGATTGAATTGGTTTGTCTCCAGGTATCGCGCATACGTCCGAGATACGACCGATTGACTAACACCCATTCGGATGGCAACATCACGTCGGATGTAACCTGCTTCAAGCAGGGTGATCAAACGAGCAACCTCCGGCTCTGATAAATGTCGTCTAACCATGATCGGAAATCAGAATAAATTTTTGATTTTTGAATTTATTTTTTTGGAATGCAAAAGGAGTAGTTTCGAAAAAAATATTTTTTAGCGTTCCAGGAGTTACGAAAATTAACGATAAGCGTTTTCTGAAAAGTTGTAGATCGAGTTCGAAATTCGATTGGGTATTTCAACTGTATTTTAAATTGAATTAAAATTTAATTCAGTTGAAGTTCAAAATCAGAAAAATAATGGAATGCAATAACAGAATCGCGTTAAAAATGGCAAATATTGTTCTTTTAAATTGTTTAGAGTCAATTTAATGTCAAACATTTTTTTTTAATTTTTTAAATTTTTCCCCTTCCACACACACACACACTCTTTGGAAAATAAGTTTGGAGCCTCCGGGTCTCATTTCTCCTAAAGAAACACACACACACACACATACACAAGAAGCGTAAATCCGACCGGGCAACCTTCACGTGGTACTCTTTGGGCAATGCTGATGCCGACGGTAGTTTTGTTTAAAATTTTTAAGAGTCATTAAGAAAAAAATACAAAAAAAGTTTTTTTATTTTTTTCCCATAAATTTAAACACTTTTATCAATAAAAATGCATAAAAAAACTGATAAAACTTTTTTTGCATGTTGTTAAAGATTATGATCATTTCAAGATAAAATATCTGATCCTTTAATTTTTTTTTTTAAATTTGATCGAATAAAACAAAAAAACGGCTCGATGGATTGAAGCGAAACTTTGTGGGGTTTTTGTGGGCATATTGAACTGTAAAAGGCACACTTAACATTGCTGGTTTTCTCGATATTTCCAACTTGGCACCTGATTATCCCAAAAGCCACAAAAAGCATTTTTTTTCTTGATTTTTCAAATTAATGTAAAGAACAAAAAAAATTTTTTTTTCAAAAAACCGTAGCTGATCTTTGGGGAAAGTTTATTCAAGATTTTAAAACCCTCCTTACTTTTCTTGTGCGATCAGCGGTTGCTGAGATATTGATGGTTAAAGACAAAAAGATCCTTTTCCATTCAAAGTTCGATATCTGAGCGAGAAGTGGTCGTATCAAAGTTTTCAAAAAAACAAATTAACGCTGAATGAACAAGTTATCTGATCCATATAGTGGTTAAGTTGGAAAAAAAATTTCCAAGTTCGTGGACCAAAATGTTTATTAGGATTGAGTGGAACACGTTGCTTGAAAATTTTTTTCGTTGTAAGATCTCAAACTAGAAACTTTAAGCTTTAAAATGCTTTTTTTAAACTTCCCGTACGACCATTTTTAAGGAAAATACAGCCACTCGAAAAACCTCGAAAAATTTGGAATTTTCTTTTGATCTCTTAATTTTTTCCCCTAGTATAGTTTTTTACTCAATACATAGAGTGTTGAATAAACATTTGAGTTTCAGATTTGAATAAGCTTAGACTTCGTGCAAAATTTTGACTTGGTAAAGTTGTTTTTAAGGTAAAGCACAACAAAACGACAGACCGACGATGTTGGGTAATCATGTTTTTCGTTATTTACACTTAAAGTTTTGCAAAAATCTCGAAAGAATTACAAATATGTGTTTTCTTGTATTAAAAAGTTAATTATTCTAAAAAAGTACAGTAGTTTTTAAAACTTCTTTTTATTTCTTTTAATACTTATGGTTTGAAAATAATAATAATGTAATTTGATTGCAAAAAACATATTTTAAAAAATATTGCCAATACAAACAGTTAATCCTCCTTTGTAAATTATCAGATAACATAATCATTTTTATGACATCAATATATTTTATGCAAATAGTATATAACATATTTATTTAAAATTAACCCTATTTTCTATAATATATATCTTTTCTAGCAGAAGATAGTCATATGTTTTTAAATTACAAATTTGTGCCTTTACCAAGGAAGTTTGAAGGTATATGGAAGCCCAATGCTATGGCTTATTCGATCAAAAAATGTCCAACCCACTATGGAAATAACTGCCATGAGTGGCCCCCGCGATTCTGCGCAGTAACAAAAATTTCACGAAATTTTATTATGTGTTGCCTACTTACACACTGATAAATTAGTGTTAGGTAACAACATTATCTTTATCGGACCAGTACCATTTTCTGTGCGACGCGACGGCGCGGTGCTTATAAAACCATATCCACTGTGTACCGTCGTCGTCTCATCAATCCTTCCAAGCGAATTACATGTTTCGTTGTCGTTTGCACCGTATTAATTTCGATTGTTTTGTTTTTGTTATTTTATTTTGTGGTTGCAAAAGTTTTTCGGTTTGTTAAAAACCTTATTTTAGTGATTAGTGTTAATTAAATTGTGACTATAATTTTGTGTTTATTGTTTGTTACTTAAACGACCGAGTGATGATCGCGTTGTTAAATTTATGTTATGTCAGATTTTGACAGGTTGCCTACTAAAATCGTTGAATAACATTGACAATGACGTTTTGTTAAACATTCTAAACCGTTGATAACTTTTAACAATTGCTAAGTCCATTGCTAAATTTAACAACGCGATCATCAGTCGGCCGATAATATCGTAACAAAATGACTAGAGTTTGTATGTTGCCTTGCAAATCTAAGGGTAACATTCCCGGCATTTTTTACTTTAGGTATGTATTTCTTATTTTAAAAGTGGGTCATTCTTATGAGACTCAACGTTAGGTAACCGAATAAATAATAATTTATCAAATATAAATTATAGAAAATGAAAAGTTTATAGGCAATAGCAGTGAGAAAAGTAAGGTTATCTTAACTATCTTTTAGATTACATAATAGCACAATGTTTGTGTATTTCTGTAGATCACTAGGTTTACACTTAGGTACATATTTTATGGGGCCCTGCACGCCCAGACAATTTTGTTCTACAGCATTGGCCTTCCATATACCTTTAAACGTCCTTGGTTTTTACGTATGCGCCACTAGAAGAAATATGGAAAAATATATATATATATTATATATATATATATATATATATATATATATATATATATATATATATATATATATATACTATATATATATTATATATATATATATATATATATATATATATATATAAATATATATATATATATATATATATATATATATATATATATATATATATATATATATATATATATATATATATATATATATGTCGAAACCAACTAGCTTAATTAGCCGTTTAATTAACAGCCTAGCCTCTTTACTAAACAGCGCCGTTCAACTGGCGGCCTGAATGATATTCAGCCGTAACGTTTATTACAACATTTAATAAACTGGCTGACTAATGTTTAGGCCAATCCCACGATAGGGTGACCCTGTAACAGGAATAAAAAAGATGAAACATCTGACATAAGAAATTCTTTATTAAATATACTTACAATGTAACATATTAATGGTGTTTGGAAATCATGAGATCAGATGTGGTTAGTTGTGGTTAGTTTTGGTCAACAAGTTTTCGATAGAAAGTCGCTTTAAAAATTAAATTGCTTAAAAATTATTTTTGTCACTAAACTCTTTCATTGTACTATTTTTCATTAAACTTTGGAGAACACCATCAAATTTGTTGTTGAGAGTTTCTTCGGCGCTAGTTGGCAGAAAGTGGAACTAAATTGAAATGAACAGGCTAGGCAAGTAATGAAACGTCATCGATCCAAGTCATTCGCCTAGCAGTTTGATCAAATGGCTGAATATTATTTAGGCCCTTAGTTGATCGGCGCTGTTTAGTTAAGAGGCTAGGCTGTTAATTAAACGGCTAATTAAGCAGGTTATTAAAATATATATATATATATATATATATATATATATATATATATATATATATATATATATATATATATATATATATATATATATATATATATATATATATATATATATATATATATATATATTTGTTTAATGCTAAAAAAGATAATTTTAAAACAAAAATATAGTGGAAAGATATTCAATATGCTTAGGGAGATTTATTTCTTTAAAATTTATATTTGGTTCTCGCCAGATGGAACCACTTTTTTTTGGTTTGTCTCCTCAAATTACTGTACTCGAAACAACTAAAGGTTGTATTTTGTTTTTAAGTAACAGTTAAACCTCAAGTAAAAAATTAAACTTTGTTTGTTATTGTTACAAATGTATTTTTCTATCTGTATAGAAGACGATGTTATTCATTTTTAATTTACTTTAATTGAAAAAATAGTACTTATTTTAAAAAATACTTTTACAGCCTCAATAACCACCTCTCTACTTTTTCTTGATGAACAGAGAAAATAAATCCATTTCTTATCTGTCTTATTAAAAACAACAAAAAGAGATTCACACCACATAATCATAACAAACTGATAAATAACTTCTTTAATACTTCGATGATTTAGTGTATTGGGGCTGCTACTACTTAATGGTACTATTAAGGGTTTATAGAGGAAAATAACATAAAATAAAAAATAA
This sequence comes from Listronotus oregonensis, assembly GCA_019359885.1. NCBI lineage: Eukaryota > Metazoa > Arthropoda > Insecta > Coleoptera > Curculionidae > Listronotus > Listronotus oregonensis. Next base: position 102,822 of record JAHBCN010002686.1, read on the forward strand.
CCGTGAAGAACACTATCTTTTAACTTTTGTTTTATTTTTATGTGGAAAAAAATATTTGTTTTTATGCTGTTGGTTATGTAATCTGTTTGTGTTTACTTAAAACTTTTATTTTCTTTATGAAACTAACCATAACGCCCCTACTAGAAATTTCTTATTTTCATTTGATTTATTGTATAAACTGCCACAAATGAATTACTGTTTTTTATTATTTTGTTATTTCTTTTTTCTATTTTGTTATTTGCCTGTATAAACCCATCTTTATATCTCAGCATCTTTGATGAGGCGTGTCAATAAAGCCGGCTAAATTCCGTCGCCGCTGCTCGCTTTTGCTTGCTTTGTGCTTCATGCTATTTACACCGCATGGACCACTTCATAAAGCTTGCCAAACTAAAACTGTATGAAATTCCAGAACCGGCGATGGGATGGTGGACTTCAAGAAGATTGTCGTGGTTAGAGGTACGGGTATTTTTTTAAGGAGGGCCATTTAAATGTTGGCGTTCCTTAGAGAAATGTGATTGATCCACTGTTTCTTTTGTCGAAAGAGCACCTGGATGTGGCTCGAAAGTGGTTTGCGGGAAATCGGCTATTGCTTAATCAACATAAGATCCACTATGTTCGCTTCAGACCAAAGCATATGACTGACATAATCCCCCAAGTGCAGCTGAAGGTACGAGCTGTTACTCTCATCAGATTCCTGAAAGTAGATAAATACCAATACCTCAACCTGATTGCCCAGATTAAATAATTTTGCAAGAAGCTGTTTGAGTCGTGGTTACTTTTAAGACAGAGAAAGTGTTGTAGGGAATAAGGGCGTTTGAAATTTTAATTCTGTCGAGTCTTTGTGTCTATGAGTGCTTAATCTTTTTGTTTAAGAACGCTAATAAGTTCGTCTTGAAAAAGGTAAATTAATACCAAAAATATCTGCTTTAATGTTTAAAAACACAGATTTGCTGTGGCGAAGCGGGATCCTACATATAAATGCATTAATCGTTTTAATAAATTAACTGTATTAGCCTAAATATCTTGTTTTAATATTTTTGAAAAATATATTTATTTACATCCATACATGTAATATTGACATTACTAACTCTAATAAGGTTTAAAAGTGTGAAATTATTTACCTCTACTTACCTCTTCCATTTCCCTCGCCCATTTCACCAGTACATGTTTGTATGGCGCAACCAACATATTTTTGAATGGTATCAAAACAATAAATGACATATTTTGACATTTTTAGCACATTTGAAAAAATTAAATATATAATTTTATAATAACGTTGTGGTTGTAAATAAAATGGTATACAAACCACTGAGGCAAGTTTTTATTAATCTCTCGAGATTAAAGTTAACCAGAACTAACTAATCTCTCGAGAGTAATGAAACCCTGTATGTATGTATGTAATATACTATTTCACCATCATTTAAAATATTAAACTTTACACGATTGGGGAATTTGTAAATATAGTTTTTAAGTATTTATACCTAAATATACAGGGTGATTCATGAGGAAATGTCAATACTTTAGGTACGTAGTCAGGCTCCAAAAATAAACATAAAAGCCTATACAAATATGGGTCCGCAAGGCCTTCGTTTTCGAAATACAGGGTGTTAAATTTTTTATTTAATTTTTTTATTTTTTAAATAAAATTTATGATAATGTAAATATTGGAGTAAAAATTTGTATCCGGGGGTTTTTTGGTATGACGGATTCGAATATAATCTTATTACGGCTCTTACTTGTAGGGGGAGCCACCTACACGTCTTTATACTATTATAAACAATTACAACTTTTTGGTACGGCCCTGTATTACATTTTTAAGTAAATTAAATAACTGTTTTGTCATTTTTACGTCAAAAAGGTATACTTGTTAAAAGTTGATATTAGCAACCATTTTCGAGATATTTGGATTCAAAAAACTTACGACGCATCTGATTTTATTATAGCAAAATTAAAAAAAAATAAAACAAAATGTATAATTAAACAATATGTATTTTAATTTTCAATAAAATCATTGTCCTTGTCCTTAAATTATGTTCGGCAAAACATAAGCTAGGTTTTATAATTTTTAAAAATTCCACCATTCTGCCGTAATATAGCAGAACCTAGTAAGTAACTTTTTACCAGGTTTCGGAAAACGGGTTTTTTGAAATATCTTCATTTGCTTTTTTAGTGACTTACTAGTAAAAATGAGAAAAATAAATACGATTTAGAGAGGGCCGAGTAAGGGAAAAAATAACATAAAATAGTAAAACCTAGTAAGTCGACTTGCTAGGTTTTGCTGTATTACGGCAGCATTACTTCTAAGCACATGTCAGCTCTGTGGTGAACACCCTGTATCTCGGAAACGAAGGCCTTGCGGACCCATATTTATATAGACTTTTATGTTTATTTTTGAACCCTGACTACGTACCTGAAGTATTGACATTTCCTCATGAATCACCCTGTATATTTTGTTATGTATCTATATCTATAGATATTTGTTCATATTTAGTATTTTAAATATTGATATTGTTTATATCGAAAGGGTATTTATACTTTTCGTTTTGACACCAGTTCGTTTTATACATAGATATATAAGCAAAGGGAGATATAACCGTTCATTCATAAATTGGCTTTTGTTGTATATCAAACATTCATAATGTGTTAGAAAAGGACTTCCGATAAAAAAATTCCCTGCAGGCAACATCGCAAATGTTTAGCAGCGCAAAACGTGGCGGGCCACCAGTGGCGTAGTTTGTTTCCAAAAACTATTTATCTATAGAAAATTACTAAAGTAAATTTTTTTAGTATATTATCTAAAAATATCTATTTTATGAGACTCCAAATAAAGTGCCATGACAACTTTTTTGTTCTGTTTCCAGGAATGTGCAAGTAAATAAAACCTATTGGTTCAATACAATAATTAAACTTTATTTATCATATAAAGCGACACTTCTGAAAACTGGCATTGTTAACCGTTAACCATACATAATAAAAAGCTTAAATCTGTTTTTTTAACTTTATCGCAATTGCCCGTGTTTTTATCTTTATCGCTATCCACCGATTTTTATAGATTTAATTTTATGTAATAAAAAGGGATAACAGATCATCTGACAGCCACCCTCAAAGTCCACTAATGAGATCAAAAACGCATGCAATACCATTTTGTAAAAGTGAGAGGAGGAAATTAATAGACCAAAAAATGTTTAGTTCAGTAGGAATATCAAAATATAATTGGGAGTTTTTAGAAAAATTAAAATTTGGGATTTGGATTTAAATAAAAAATCTATTTTTAGGACCCTTTCTTGTGAATAAATTTCATTTTTCTAAATTAAATAGGTATTTTTAACTTTTATGTTTTTAATGTTTTTTAATTACGAGAAAAGGAAAAAGGTGAGAAAAAATATCACTGTTTTTTTGCATATAATTTATTGTATTCAGTAACAATATTAAAGTATTCTTATTAATCCAAGAATATTTAACTAACTATTCATTTCTATTTGTGATAATATCACAAGGATCAAAATAATCTGAAAGATTTTGACAATTTGTGATAACTGCATATTCTTTTCAAATCCAAGTAGGGAAAACCATTTTTTTTCTCCCCGGATCAACAGGAAACCTTAAAACAAATTTTATAATTGAAATCGTTCATATGCTATATTAATCTAATAAAAAAGTTCAAAAACTATATCTTGATGGTTACTTTCAATCGATTATAGAATAATTAAACAATTTTTTCGTTAGTTATATAATTACATTTTATGCTAAAATAAGTAAACAATCGTTGTTAATCTGCACAAAAATATAACATAAAAGGTATTAACAACAAAATGTTATTTGTTCGCCATGGTATTGCACGTCAATGAAGTGAAGTGAAGTATTATAAAAGAACTATTTAAACTTACCTGTGAAACGAAAGATTTTTATTACGAGAATCCAGTTTTCCACAAACCTGGCACTTCACAACCATTTTTTAGTCTGTTTATTAAAAATAATACATAAAATATTAAGAAAATCCTCTTATAACCGCACTTTAAAAACACAAATCTCTCTGTGAGCTAGTTTAAACGAAATGCAACACCGCCTCACAACACAAATAAAAAATTTACTACTAGCTGACCGACGACCTTCGTGACCCTAGGATACAAAAATTATGAATTAACTACAAAAAGCAGTGTTGCCCATCTTGAACGTTAATATTCCTTTATGATTATTTTTGAGAATAATATTAATAAAGCAAAATAAAAATTAACTAAAAAACATATTTCTGTCGCTGCTATTAAGTTATTGCATAACGACGTGTTATGATCTATGATCTCTTTAAGAATTTAAAAAGAAAATATTATTAAAGCAATATCCTAAAAATTCGCCAATAAAGGACAATCGGCAAGGGTGCATGTGTATCAAGCACGTTTGATCAAGTGGTCCAGATCATCAAGTGGTCTAGAGAGGTAGACACTATTTCAATGTTTGATTGCTTTTAATTGTAAACAGTTTTATCTCCCTTTGCTTATATATCTATGGTTTTATAGTACTGCATATTTTTCTTTGTAATGTTCATTTTTTTAAAATATAGATAATTTGTTTTTTACTATTAATTGATTTCATCGAGGTCTGTTCTCTGGTTTCCAGGTATGCTATGTATTTTTATTCTTTATTAAAAAAAGAGTGTTTAAGAGATATATTTTTTATAGGTTAATGGGTGTATGTGTTCACGAAGGCCAACTGCATGCACTCACAGAATTCTTTAATGGAGGATCCTTGGACCAGCTGATACAAAATAAATCTATTAATTTACCCCAACAACTTAGGGTGAGCCTCGCCAAAGATATTGCTTGCGGTATGGAATATTTACACTCTAAAGGAATTTTTCATAGGGATTTAACTAGTAAGGTAAGCTGAATCATCTCTTTTTAAAGCATGAGTCGTTGTAATGACAAACAAGTTACAAATTGATTTTTATACAGAGGTGTTGGTATTAGTGCATAATATTTTCAGGGCGCTTTAATCACATAAAAATGGGAAAAAAGATCCCGTAAACATGATCTAAGGATGTTCCACTGAAAGGGGAATCCTGGAGATAGTTTTTGCGTGATGTCTTTAGAACAGTTTAAGATATCGCTAAGGTTGCCACACGCCATGCTTCGGGTGGGTGTCTTAATATCATTATATGTAATTACTGGAATTAAAACAATCAGTGAATTTCATGAATTTTTTATTTCTTTATTTTTATAGTAATACGACTTCGTAATTTTTTTGGTTGTGTCCAACTAAAAAAAAAAAATTCAAGTTTTTTAGTGCTATTGTTTTGTTAATATTTTTTAACAAAACTATAAAAAGGGCGGTTATGACATTTTTCGAAAACTAGTCAAGATAGTTATAGCGTGTAGCACATGTATTGTTTTAGAATTCCCGGTAGCATATTTTTATAGAAATATACAGGATGTTTATTTTAATATAGCGCAGTTGATAACACTTCCGGTTACACCGGAAGTGACACATAAGTGTTCAAACATAAGAAATCTGCATCCTATCCAGCCATACTTCCCACTAAAATTTTATAATCGTATGACTCTTCTAAAGAAAATGACAGGCTTGCTAGGCATTTTTTGGGCACCCGTTATAGCAGAACTATGGTGAGTAGAGGGAAGGAGAAATAACTCATATGGGATACGAATTAAAAAAGTGTCCAGCTGTAAGCAGTAAATAGGTGGCGCTAGCTTAGGTAAAGGGTATGGTATGAAAATAGCATTTGTTGACAAATTAAAGTTTTCCAAATTGGGAAATTAAGTTAATATAACCTAAAATAAATAACTGCTTTCAAAAAACGTGGAGGTTTGTAAAAGTAGGAGTTTACTTGTAAAATACTTTTTAAACAATCATGGGCAGAGTTTGGGTCATAAAAAGTTGTCCTAGTGGACGCAAATTAAGGATGAAAAATAATTGTTTATGAAGAAATAAAATTATTTATTTATATTTATAAAATGGAACAAAAATTCTTCCGTCCTTGTTCATTTCTCTATCCTATTCCAATTACTTTCGGCGCTCTTTTTGAAATTTACCCTGTTGCTACGGCAGCGCCACCCTAATTTAACGCATTTTGTCGGACAATTATTCATCTTAAAGATAGTTCTCCTTTCCTTTAACCTCCATAAGCAGAACAATACTCCAGGTATAATCCATCATTTTTTAATTAAATTGAGTGATTAATAAACTAATGGGTATAAATTTAAAATAAATTTAATTACTTTTGCTAAAGGTTTATTGAACAATTTTATCGCTTATTTCGAAAAGTTCTCAAAAATGTCTTGATAAAAAATTCACATTATAACACATATATTTACTTTCCTAAACGTAGCGGTCCAATAAAATCGTAAAAAGTTACAAATCTACAAGTCTGATATTTTAAAACCCCAACAACAGAAAATATAACGCGTTCCTTTATTCCTGTTTAAAATAAATTGGTTTAATGACAATTAAATATGCAAATCCATCGCAATTACTACAAAAAAATGACACCTTTCACAAAAACAGATTGAAGCTCCATATCGTTTGAGAAAAAGTTCTGGTAAGAAATCATGATTACCAACTTTTTAAACCAATGTAATACATTTTTTTGTTGTAACCATAGTTACTGACTTTTTTAACCCATACTATACGTTTTTGTTGATGAGTTTTTGTCAATAAAAAAATTAAAATGGCACATATCTGTCCACTGCGTCAAATCAAAAGAGTTTAATATCCGGATTAGGTTCGCTTGGTATTTTATCCATTTCGTTTTCATCCGAGATGTCATATTGGAACTTAGCCCCGCCGTCATGGAAGTAAGTAACAAGCGGCATCGTCATTCGGCATGCCGGTCGTAGTTTTAAAAGTAACACGCGAGCTGGCCAATTTACTGGCACAATACTGGTGATATCGAGTGCTACTTTGCACTTTACTCTTTATACCGCGAAAACATCCAAAATCCACAGTCAATCTAGCAAACAATTGAAACGCTTCCTTTATTGACCCTTCAAAGCTAGTTGCACACATTCGCTTGGCAAATATGTGGGAAACAATAAAGCATTGGGTGACAGAAAAATAGCGAAATAACTATTTTCTTTATTATGATACTTACATTTTTAAAAAATATTAAACATTTTTGTTTCTAAATAGATAACCTTAATTTTATCCACTTTTCAAAAAGCGATAAAGGAAACTAAATGTCATGTTGATCCATTTCATAATCATACAAAATGGGATTAATAACTATGAAAGAATAAGAATAATGCTTCTTTTAACTTTTACTTACAGATATAGAATTCTTTCAGTATATTTAATGCTTACCAACGTTTGATTAAACCTTTGTTGTTATGACTTTTTACCTGCATATTATTGATGAAAGACATAAAATTTTAAAAATTACATTTTTACTAGCTTGTTTCTTGTTAAAAGGCTTAAAATATGTTTGAAAACTTATTCTAATATTAATAATAAAATTTTGCCAATTTGTTTTAACGTTTAAGTTTAAATTGTAATGTGGGTTTTATTGAGCTTTGTTTATAGTTTTAAGGTCTGAGGAGGCTCATGAAAGCGAAACAACTAATATCGCTTAATTATATTTTTAATTGACACTATGTTTTTGATTTTTTTTATTTTTACGGTTTTGTTAAATAGGCTTTATTTTAGGTAATCTAACCTCGAATAAATAACAATTTAAAAGTTACATAAATATTTATCTGTGTTTTTTGAATGTAATTAATTTTTTAATAAGTATATTATCAAATTTTAAATACCGTTGTGGTTACCCCATAGTAAAATGTGTATTGTTCTCCTATGTATTTCCTAAATATTCATGATAATATTTTTCTTATCCATAATGTATTATTTTAATTGTTGTCAAAGAAAATACTCCAGATAACCCGACTCTATTATTTTTTCTAAATAATGTTGTAGAGTCGGTTAGAGGGAGCTGTGTGATTGATTTATACCTTATTATTTTTGGTTTTCATAAGGAGTGCACAATCATCTTGCCGTAAGTCAAACAGTTGTTACTTAAATAAGACACGGTCTTTAATATCAAAGATATGAAGAGTTTTAAGTTTACATTAAAAAAAATAGTGATTCTTATAAAAAAAACATATTATTTGTCTTTTTACTTTTTTAGTTATCCTTTAGCTTCTAAAACATTTTTTTCAAAACATATAACTTGTAAAAAAACTTTTTTTTAGGTTAAGTCCGAAATTGGTGAATATCAAATATAAAAAAAAAAAAACTGAACGAAAACTAACCAAAACTAAGAACTTTGGTGCTTTCTGGTTAAAACTAATAATTTTGGTTAGTTTTCGTTCAGTTTTTTTAAATATTTGACATTCACAAGTAAATGTCGACATTCACCAATTTAGAACTTTCACAGTAACATATACATTGTATCTGAATTGTTTTAGGCGAATTAAAAAATGTAAAACTAAATGCGATGTTTTATTTTAATTAGAAAATTTCGGATATTTCTAGAGTAAACGGAACATTTGGCAGCTTTTCTGATGTTACTTTTGTATTTATTATGTTCTTGTCTTTCTATTTTTTTTATTGTTTTGATAAATAGTTTTAAACTCTAGTTTTATTTATAGAATGTCCTCATAAAGCGACTAGAATCCGGTCATCGGCAGGCAGTAGTCGGTGATTTTGGCCTATCCACTACAATACCTGATCCTGTAAGCAAAACTAAACTTTGTACAGTTGGCTCACCTTACTGGATGTCTCCAGAGTGTCTTAAGGTAAAAACATGATTAACGAATGTTAAGATGCTATTAGCTCATTTAATCTAGATTATTCCACTTGTTTTAGTTTAAGATGTACAAACTCTACATACAAATTAGAAAACCTTTATATTCTGGACTTTGGCATATTAACATGAAAAGTGAAATCTAATTTTTGATTTGCGATTTATTACAGTATAAAAAGATAATTTAAAATAAAAATTAAACCCACCCTATAAAAATATTAAGACAAAATTTTGACATATTTTTTCGAATCAAATTAGGGGCCAACAATTGTTTGAGGTTGGTGCCAGCAAAGCCATCTGTTTTATTTTAATTAAGTTTAAGATTCGATTTATGTATGTGTAGAATCACGGATAGAATTAACGACATTGTAGTGAAATGTCTTTTAAACAGTAAAAAATACAAGTTTATTTTACCAACAGGGCCTGTATTATGATGAACGCAGCGACGTTTTCAGCTATGGAATTGTGCTGTGTGAACTGATTTCTCGGGTCGAAGCTGACCCAGATCAGTTACCAAGGACTGATAACTTTGGATTAGACTACTTAGCTTTTACAGAGTTGTGTGGTCCCAATGTAGTACCTGACTTTTTAAAATTAACTTTTAGGTAAGGAATCCATTGGCCTTTTGGCTTTATTTTTTTAATTCTATTTGTTTAATATACTTTTTTTCTAATTTTAATTTTATTATTCTATTAGACCAAGTAGTTGGGGATTTTTTGGATATTTTTTAACAATTCCGGTACAATGATGCTGATTTTGATATACTTTTGCACAGATGTACATCAAGGTTCCAAAATGTCCAAACGAGCAAAAATAACGCCGTCGCGACGCTTTCATTTTTTTTTCTGTCGTGCTTTTAGTTTTTTCCATCCCTATTAAAAAAAACACGGTTTATGTCATTTTATTTCCAATGAAATGGCCGGTAAATCACGTGGGATTTCCAATTTAATATTTTTTTACTTTTTTTTATATATTCTAGTATATGCCCTAAAATATTTATTAAAATACTAATAAAATTGTTGTATAAAAAAATATATTGAACAGTGCAGTTGTCACTATGTTGATCTTTTTTGCCTAAACAACCAGTTTCTTATGAGATTTTAAAATAATATACTAAATTATTGTCTACATCTACTGCGTAACCACACACAGTATACAGGGTATTGTTGACCATACAGGGACAGTCTCCAGCATTTTTTGAAGATTTTTTAAAATAGAAAAAAATTTAAAAAGTATATCTTAAACATTTTGTAATAGTCGGTATTGTAATAGTTGGTACATAATTTCATTTTTGTTAAATATGAAACATAAAATAAACAGGGGAGTAAAGGAAGGAAGGCTTGGGTGCTTGAGAGGGTGTTTTTAGTAAGTTTTAAAGTTAAAAAATATTTTGATATAAAAAGTATACAGAGTGTGTATAGATTAATGTCTAAACATCTATGCAATATTTCTGTTTGTCTGCTACTATTATATAGTTTTTCGTATAATCTAAATTGTTATAGTAGTGTAAATAATCAACATGCAACAAAAAAAAAATTAGGCTTTCCCCCAACCCACTTCAGAACCAAAAATAATGGTCCATTATACTTTTTATATCAAAATAAGTGATTTTTTAAAATAAAACTCTCCAAAAACAGGCTTCAATGCAACCAAACCACTCCCCTTACAATGCTTTTAACGCACGCCACCTTTTATTTTACCTTAGAGAAATTACAAGCATGAAATTATGTACCAACTATTATAATACCGACTATTACAAAATGTTGAAGATACACTTTTGTATTTTTTTCTGTTCTAAAAACCCCATTGTCAAAAAATGCTGGAAAGTGTCTCTGTATCGTGAACAACACCCTTTATATTGTGCGTGGTAAGGCAATCGATGTAGACAATAATTTGGTATATCATTTTAAAGTCCTATAAGGAACTGGTTGTTTAGGCAAAAAAGATCCACTTGGTAACAAAAATGAGATACAATTAGGGTATTAAAAATGTTGATATTTAAGATATCTACTCGCCCTGTAAATTTTAAACACTCTGTAAAAGGGGAGATATGGCCTTTTCTATTTTGCGCAAAGTCCCAATAAACATTTTAATAATTAATTAAGAATTTATATCTACAAGGCTTAAACATATGTCTTGGTGACAAATTTAGTGATTGTAATTTTTTTATATAGTAATTTTATAAAGGTTTTATTAAATATTTTACGGTATATACTAAAATATAAAAGGAAAGTAAAAAAAATATATATTAAAAATCCCACGTGATTTACCGACCTCACAAATTTGTAAGTTAAATAATTATCTTAAATTTTGGAGAAAAACAGGAAAAAAGAATTTTAAACATTTTTTTAACTTTGAATTTACACCTGTTAGGCATTTTATTGAAAATAAAATGACATAATCCGTGTTTTCTTAAATTAATGCTGTAGAGAGATATCTGGAAAACATTAAAAGAGCCTCAGGGAAAGAACTGAAAACGTCGCGACGCCCTAACAATAACGACGCTGACGTCATTTTTTGTTGTTTTGACGTTGTTGGTCCTTGATGTACAGTAACGGCAAGTAAAACTTGGGCATTTCCTTTTGCCCTTTCGTAAAATAGGCTTATGCCACCTTCTATTGAATATTAAAAAACCTAATAAAGAAACAGGTGTCCGTTGTCAGTATCTAAAAATATGTTTTAAAACGCCAAACTTAACTTTGGATCAAAAAGTATTAATTATTTATTATATTGAGCAGAGAGGTTGGCCAGAAAGGGATATGGCGGAAGAGCTTAATATCCCAAAGAGTATTATTCATTTTGTTTAAAAAAAAAATGGCAGGAAACACACTCCTTTGAGAAAAGAGCTGGAAGTGGTAGCCCCAAACTATCGAATCAAAAACAAGACAATAATTAATGTTTTGAGAAACCAACCTTAAAACCGTTTTTAACAAATGCAAATAAAGAACAACGCATTGGATTTGGTCTACAATTTTACTTGGAACCTCCGATTTTTTTGGGAATATTTAATATTCACCGATGAAAAAATGTTTCAGTCGTGCTACAATGGAATACTTAAGGTATAGAGGCCTCAAGGAACACGATTTGATGAAAAATATACCCAAAAGGACAGAAGTAGTGGGCGATTTTCGGTAAATGTTTGGGGGTGGCTGAGTGCACAAGGACTTGGTGTATGTTATTTTATCAAAGGAAGGTTCAGTGCGGAGGTATATATAGATCTACTACAGAATATCCTGCTTCCTTTTGTACTGGATCGATTTTCGACAGAAATTTTATCTTTCAACAAGATAAGTGTCCCGTTTAGACGGCCCGGCAACTCGATGAATGGATGGAAGAGCAGCGTATCAGGGTTTTACCGTGGCCCGCATGTAGTCCGGCTTTAAATGTTCTGGAAAATGTTTGTGGCTTATAAGTTAAAAAAATTAATAGAGAAAATGAGTCTAGGCCGCAAAATGTAAACGAACGTAAGGATAAAATTGTGTTAATTAATTTATTAATTTGTTACTTTTTATAAAATATAAATATTTTCTTTAACTTTTTGCTTTATTTGTAGTAATTAAAAGATTTACAAAAATTGACAGAAAAGTCTAAATTTGCCAAATTTTTTGCCCAAGATTTAATGGCCGTCACTGTACATCCGTACAAAATGTTATTAAAAACAGCACCAGTATGGTTAAAAAATACCCTGATCTTAAAAAAAACAAGAGTTATTGGATGTACGAGGTGGCAGGCATGTTTTTGCTGGTAATCCTTCAGAAAGATGTATATAACAAGAATGGATATATGCACCCTATCAGAAAGGTCCGATACATTTGTTTAATCTAAAATATGAAAAAATTGTAGGAAAATATATTTTTTTACTTAAGTCACCCATAACTTTGTGTTGGTCGTAGAAAAAAATTGTGGGGAGAGAAAAGTTTTGTAACTAAATTTCCTACAAGATAGAATCGGTTTGAAATTGCGAAATGTATTACTAGATTACGCTTGTTGCAAAAAACCAATAAACAAAAATACAAGGCAATAAAAAATAGTTTTTGCATGGGTTTTTTAGACCTTAAGATTTCTCTGAGAACTTTCATATTCCGCCAGATAAAACTTTTTGCTTTAATAAAACGTCATGCCAAGTTTCGTTAAAATCCGTTCATTGGTTCTTAAACAATAATTTTACAATCCAATTTCGTTTGAAAAGATGCACCACCAGAATATTGGACATAGACGTGATTTTTTTTTCACATATTATACTAGACATCTTAAGCTTTCAAGGGTTTTTTTTTACTTAAAATCGGATCATTTGGGCGCCCTTAGCAGTTATCTAAAGTTGTGAACAATTCCTGAGATCAATAATTATTTAAACAATTTTTTGTATAAAAAAAATGAAAAAATACATTTTTTACTTTAAAATAATTTTATTAGTAAAATGCGAATAAAAATAGGTCAATATTTCCATATAAATCACCTGAAAAAAGTTGACAACTATTATTGTTTATAGATTCGCTGTTAACGCCTGTCACTTTGGCAGCCTGTATCTTGGCAACCGATCGACCGATTGACGATTTCGATTTATTTAAGAAGCGTCTTTAGAAGTAATTTTTAACCATATTTTTAGTAAAATCTTTTGTTAAAAATTCCTGGGGATATTCAATTTGTTTATAAGCAAACATTTTTTAAATATTGTTAAACAATTGCTAAGGACGCCGACATCATTTGATTTTCATTTTTAAGAAAACATTTGAAAGTCTAAGATCTGTTGTAGTACATGTTTTTGGGCCTTTTTTGTCTATTGCTATATACCAACAAGCGTCTTCGATTTCTGATCAATCCTATCTTGTAGGAAATTTAGTAAAAATTAATAAAATAATAATTACTACAACTTTTCTTGACCACCGATACTTACAAAGTTATATATTATTTTATAATATATTATATACCGGGTGATACAGCGGACATGTAACAGCCCATAACTTTATTATTTATTAAAATTAATTTTTGAAATTTGGCTGATGCACCTGTCATAAGGACACTAAATAAAACAATTTTTTCACTTCCGGTTTAACCGGAAGTCACCCTAAATTTGCAATTTTAAATAGTACCCTGTATATATATTTTTTTATCCTACCTGATCCGCCATAAAATTATATTTTCAACTTGTCATTTGATTTTAAAATGGCTGCCAAGATCGATTTTTTTTTTCCAAAATTTTAGTAGCCCATGACGTGACAATAACAAATGACGTTGAGATGTGAAGAATAAGGCGTAAAATTATTTTTGATGTTGTCACTTTTTATCTAATTAATAAGAGTTAGGAATAAAAGTTAAGTTTTAAAGTTTAAGAAATATATTTTTTTAACGCTAAATATCTCAAAATCCAAAATAGGAAACTTTAACTTTTATTCAATTTAACTTTAGATCAAAAATTTACTATTTCAAATAAGTTATCAAATTTGGTATGCAGAACTGACTTTTTTACTAAAATCGCAAAACTGTACATATCTATCAAGGTATCTCAAGATATATCAATCAGGTTTTCCATTGATTCGCAAATCCTTATAATAAGTATAAGTACAGGTAACAATGAGGCGCCAAGTAAGCCGTGTAATACCTCAGCATAGAGATAACAAAAATGTTAACATATCTAGAGATCTATGAAACGGAAAGACAATTTTTTGGTACAAATCAAGGAAATTTAATTAATAATTAAACCTTTAACACAAAGGTGAACTAAACAGTTATCATATAGAAAGTTAAATATGTTTAATTTTGCGTTTTTAAGAGTGCATTTACGCTACACATTAGGGGTCGGGCGAAAGGACGGGGAGACGGTGGGCGGAGACTAACAAACTCCCACTACCACAATTTTCGTATAGCCGCATTAATTTTATTATTAAAAATATTATATTTTATTTAGGTTCTTCCAAATTCGGTATATCGATGCGATGTTGTTTCCGATTGCAAGCCTACCGGAGATAACGTTTTTCGGTAACTATTTTTCACTTAAATGACATAAATTATACACCATTTTAAAGGTAAGGAAATAATCTATGCCTCTGCTGTAACGGATTTTTGAAATATGAGTCGAGTTAAGAGAAAATAGTACCTAAACATAACCGATTTTAGGGTGACTTTCACTCAAGGAAATATTAAAACTAAATCCAAATTTAAAAAACTATTACAGCAGAAGCTAGATTTAAGTGTTGGCTTTCATATAGTTTTTGAAAATTATCGATAACTTATACCGTTTTTGAGAAAAACATTATGCCCCGAACCCCAAATTGGATCCATATTTCGCGGCGCGAATGGACTCTTAATAAAAGTTAGTGCTTCATACTAGTTCTGATAAATTATATGAAATAGTAAACTTTTTAATCTAAAGTTACATTAAATAAAAATTGGAGTTTCCTATTTTGGATTTTGAGATAATAAGCGTAAAAAAATTATATTTCCAAAATTTAAAAAATTAACTCCTATTACTAACTCTTATTACTTGGATAAAAATTAACAAAATCACAAATATTTTCCACCTTATTCTTCACATCTTAGCGTCTTTTACATTACATTTGTTATTGTCACGTCATGGCCTACTAAAATTTTGAAAAAAAAAACGATTTTTGCAGCCATTTTAAAAACCAAATGACAAGTGTCACACATAGCTGAAAAGAGAATTTTAAGGCGGATCAGGTTGGACAAAAATATATACAGGGTGCTATTTAAAATTTTAAATTTAGGGTTACTTCCGGTTAAACCAGAAGTGTAAAAATTTGTTTTATTTAGTGATTAAAAGCGTGTCCTTATGACATGTGCATTACCCAAATTTTAAAAATTAATTTTTATAAATAAAGTTATGGGTGTGACATGTCCGCTATGTCACCCGGTATAGATTACATTATGTTAAATCGTTTTTTTTTTCTAATTTTGTTTAAATGTTCCGGACCTTACTGAAAGGAAGCATATCACGATTCTGATTATGCAAATCTTTCTAAAGGGTTTTAGCAAAAACATGCCTACCACCTCTTATCTCCAACCAAAAACAGATGATCTTGGTCTTAATATATATTTAATACAGAACTTTTATGTGTTTACTAAAAAATTGTGATTATCTCTTTATTTTAAACATGGCAGTAATGGTTATTACAAAATAAAACGTATTTAAAAATGAAACATAGATATACTTAAAGTTCTCCATCCAGATAGTTATTTAAATTGTAAGGTTCCTAAAGTTATAAGAAGTGTAAGTGTCAAATTTATCATGGATTTTGTGAAAACTAAAACTAAATATACCAAGCATCAAAAGCTAATATTTTTAGGCTTAAAATTGAAGGCACAACCTTGGTTTTCTTTTCGGTTTTGGGAATTGTAAATGGCGCCACTTTTGATTATCTATATTTTGTCGTTAAAAATAAGGAAAACATTTTATTTTAATATCTCCGGAAATATAAAATTTTGAAAGTTTCTAAACTGGCATATTGTTAATAAAGCAATGTCTACAAGCAAATCAATCTTGTGTAAAAATATAAATTTTGGAGATATTCGAAAAACACTATACACGTTTTAGATAGGATATAATAAATTTAAAAAATAAATTAATACCAAACAAAAGAAGTAGGGGCACTTCTGAGTCAACGTGGGTATTTTGCTGGTATTTTTAAGTTTTGGGAAAAAATAAGATATAATCCATTTTTGTTTTGTAAAAAAATTGATTAAAATAGAAAATAGCAATAAGAGGTGATACGAGTTTAGAAGACATGACGTATTTAAGAATTCGATATTTGTCATTTCGCCATGGTGTAATTCTGTTCTTTATAGGAATATACACAGCGGTCTAATGGTTACCAAGACCTACTTTACAATCCCTTAAAGGCAGGGTTTACAAAAACTTGTTTATTAAATGCTGTCATTGAGGTTATGTTAACGTTATTATTTTTATTTAGTTTGTTTTTCTGGAATACTGGCCTTACTACTTTTTGGAAAATGGGAACTTTTCGGTTCAGGTCCGGTGTACGAGCAGACCCTGTCCAGCCCTATTGACCCCTATGAACTTGCAGATCGCCTGCAACAAAAAAGAAGAAAACCCCCAAAAAATCCAAAAATCACAAATATTAATTTACGTTTCGTGGGCAAGTCAGCCACCGTTGTCAAGATAGAAACTAAAACAAAAAATTATTTTTTAAATTTTTTGTTTTAGTTTCTATCTTGCCACCGAAACGTAGATTAATATTTGTGATTTTTTTTTTTCTTTTTTGTTGCAGTCGATCTGCAAGTTCATAGAGGTCATTAGGGCTGGGCAGGGTCAGCTCGTATACCCCGGGACCTGGACCGAAGAGGTCCCATTTTCCAAAAAGTAGTAAGGCGAGTATCCCAAATAAAACAAACTGAAATATGAGTCCGCCACAAGCTATAGAACATATTATTTTTATTACTGTGAAGACTATTTAAGTTTTAAAGCTTGAAAAAGAAAAATATTTCAGAAAAATAACCTTGTCTATTAATACATGAATTCTTAGAGTGTGTATTTTATGTGTTATTTAACATTTATATTATCTTCATACTTTAATATACCTTATTAATAAAAATAAATTGGGATTTTTGCCTGCTAAAATTTGAAACGGTTTTTGTATGGGTTTGCAGTTCTTGCCAATCCCGCTTAAAAGAGCATCTGATTCATTTAAATTTTATGCAAGTGTACTGTATTAATTTTTTAAATATGTGATTTAAATTAAACTTACACTAAAAAAAATTATTACAGGTGTTGTACTATAGAACCAAAAAGTCGTCCCACCTTTACAGAAATTAAGAACACGCTTAAGGAAATTCTAACAGATATGCAAATAGCTGTAGATAGGGAAGCGAACAAGACTAGTTGTGTAGCAGCTAAGAGTGAAGAACAGTTACCTATGGCAATTGTTCATCAATCGTCAGGACCTCAGCATAGAAAAAGTATGTACAATTCTAACAGTTGTAGGTTATTTGGTGGGTTTTTTTCTTGTCGACTTTTCTACTAGTGATCCTACTATTAGTAGGGAAAATAGAGCAGGACTTTTAAACACTAAGGCTATTTTATGTAACGATTAATCATTGTAAATAACTTTTTTTGTGTTAAATACATGGCTAATTTAGTTTTACTAACATTGTTTTATTTTAATTTACTATGGTTTTGGTTGGTTCTGATTAGTCAGAACAATAATTTAAAATGTATTCAAAGTATATCCTAGTTTTATTGCATGCCTAAATAACTAAAACTATGATATATTACATGGGGTTTGTTTATTTTAGTTCTTCATCGGCGATCGTTATCAGAAGACGTTTCCATGCTGGCAATTTCAATGTTTTCATCACCTAGTGACAAAGCACGACGCCACGCCCTCACCATGTGTCGTCAAGATCCACATTATAAACCACGCACCACCAATCCTTTCGCAGCTTTAACTCAATTTCATGGCGTTAAGAAGTTACTGGGTAACTTCTCATCTTGCTGTGAATTACCATCGCCTTTCATAGAAACGTCAACGGAGGCCCCAAAGTCTTTGCCAGGTTCTCCAACAGCAGTGCGCAAAACATCTAAAATAAAGTCTTCCCTTTTTGCTCATCCCTTATACAAAGGTGGTTCTAGTTCCAATTTATCAGAAATAATCAGTAATAATGAAACTCCTACTGCCAATCTTCGAAGGAGGGGCTCATGCGAGTCTGGATTTTACTCCAGTGTTGGAGAGTGCCTATCCCCCAGTAGCTTATGGGGGGATAGCGGTACAGCTGTAAGTTCTTTAAGGTCTTTAGATGAATTGGAACCGGAACTACAAGCCTTGTGCAAAAGGGCATCTTCAATCTATACAGATAGCAGTGAAGATATATCAAGTTTGACAGGTTCAGATTGTTTTGCGGACTTGCAGCCTAATATTTCGACAATCGTAGAATATTTTGAAAAGAAAGGTGCAACGTTAAGGCACCCAGGCGGTGTAAGAGGCGGATTACAACTAAATTCTAGAATAGCTGCTTTACGTAGATCTCTTGAAAAACATAATTCTTCCACCGCCTCCGGATCTGGAATGTATTTAACGCCACAAAGGCCCAAATGCTCGAGGCTGGTTATTTGCGAGGGTGCTGTTCGGTCGAAATTGCCCCTTTTTGATAAAAAATAGCATCGGTTTTTCTAGTCACTTAACCACGCGAAGGCCTAAGTGCTGTGCTGTATGGAGTGTCTCAAACTTAAAAATGCCTTGGGCAAAGTGTAAAATACCAGAAAGGTTTCGTTATGATCTGAGTGAAGTAATGATATTGTACATTTGGTAAAATAGCTGACAATAGCTAAGAAACCCATGACACATATTTTTTAAAAATAATTAGCTAATCTGGAGATGTTAATAATAATAAAAATTGTATGATAAAGTATAATAATAATCAAGTCAGCCATCATGGGGTAGCTGCATTCTCATAGCATAGGGCTGTCAATATGCAAACAAAAAGATGTTTTGGTAATTGTCTTGAAAGTTGCGTCCACTCCGATTTTGACCAAATTTGGGGTGCTGATCATGAATCTAAAAAAAAATTTTTCGGCAATGTTTTGTTTTCAAGATATTTCTCATCAAAGTTAAAAATCAAACTAACCTTATTTACTCTATTCCTCCTTCTTTTTGCATATAACTCTTGATTTATGCACTAAATTGGCATACAATATTTTATAAAAACTTGTTTTTTTTTTAAATTTTATTTTACACCTTTTTTCCATTTAATTGCAAACCTCCACTGTCAAACGCCGCAACCATGTATACACTAGGGATTTTATCAGCAAATATGGCCTCGGCCTTTGACATTAAATCTGAAAATAAAAGGTGAAAATAAATAAAAAACATAATTTTATAGTGTAAAAATGATAAATTGTGTGCAAAAAGAAGGGGAATGTAGTGAAAATAAGGTTAGTTTGATCTTTAACTTTGATAATGAATATCTCGAAAACAAATCATTGCCTACAAAAATTGTTTTCAGATTCGTGATTAACCCCCCAAAAAAACACCCTTATACCAAAATCGGAGTGGAGGCAACTTTCGAGACAATTACCGATGTTTTGTTTACACCTTCTCTTTAATCTAATGTGTTCTATATCTATAATATTTATTTAGACCCTTGATTGTGATCAGTATTGCCTTAAACAATAATTGTGATTGTTGTGTTTTTTTTATGTGACCAGCATGCAGTTGGACACAAAAATGTTTTTTGTTGATTTTTTTTTTAACAAATTGACCCTTGATTAGGCGGGGAAATTGGTGCATTGAAAAATAATGATTTTTACCATGTATGATTTAGTGAAAAGTGAAAAAATATTATTGTTTGATCCATCACTGCTTGCTTCCACCCTAAGGGTAAGACGTATAAACTAAGTCATTTATTTTGTTACTCATTTGACATGAGAATGCAGTGACCAAATGCGGGAGACATTGTTGTTTGTTGTCAATTATTTTTTTATTATACGTCAGTATTAATAACGTCCAGGTAAAAGCTGATTATATACCAAAAATGTATTCGATTCTAAGAGATTCAATATCATGCGAGTCTAGCAATGATTTTGTTTAAAGCAATTTAATTACGATATTGTGGAAGGAAGTATGGTATCAGACATGATCATGTGCTTGTAGAATTAGCAAGAATCTACAAAACAAAGGGTAACTTTATTATGAGTATTTGATTTTATACTGACATCTTTTTATTTTTTATATGTTTGTATATCTTTATGCTTAGTTAGATTCCTTCTCTGTAAATCATAACTATTGAAGTCTTTTTCGTAGTATTCAAATATATTTTTTTTTTAATTAGAAAAAAGTAGTCTATATTTATAGATCCGCATAAAGTTATAAACATATAAAATATTTTTAAAATGTCTTTTAAACCAAGTATTTTATAGTTAGTTTAACCCCATGTTTTTCTTCAGTTGAGATTATGGTGGCGATATTATAAGTTTTATGGTATTTATTAGGTATGAGGAACTCTGTAAGTAACGTTTTCAAAAATACTGAAATCGATAAAATCTTTTGACCTGTAAAGTCCCAGATCATTTACAACAAATAAAAAATAGCAATTAAAATATAAGCCTGTAAAATTGCTCACAGTTAATGTGTGTTAATATATAGGCTGAGTAAAATTAATTGTTTATCATATGGTCTTTTAATTATTTAAATTAGTAAATTGTAGCATTTTCAACGCCGATTAAAAAAGTGGAAAACTGATTATAGTAGCAAAATTTAAGATACAATCTAGAGAAGTTTCTTCTTGATTTTTAGTATTATTTTTAGAAGTTCCTGATAAGCTAGTTCACTCCCCACGAGACTTAAAATAGCGCAAAAACAGTAAATTATACTTAAATATTTTGCACAAAAATTTCAGTAAGTGTTGAGTACTATGTTCCTATAATAATTTAGCCTGTTGGGGCATTTATTTTCTATTAAAAAAATTGACTGTAACTATACTAAAATAATTTTCGATTGAAAAAAAAAACCTCAATAAAAAATGTATTGCATTGGTTTAAAAAGTAAGTACCCATAGTTACAATAAAAATTTATTTTATTGATTTAAAAATTCAGTAACAATGGTTATTTAGTAGGTGTTTTTCTCAATCGAAAACTCCCAGATTATAGAACTAACCGAAAGTACAAAAATGTTCACTTCCATTAAGACACCTGGGGTAGTACTGCTTTACGCTTTCTTGGATCCTTCTAGGTAAAAAAATATATATTAAACATATTTTTGTGTAATTAATGACTCTTGCACCATTTAGGCCGCCCCTCTCTATACAAATAAGCCCCTTCAAGAATAACCCCAATAAGTAAAATGATTGGTTGCTGACTATTAGATAAAAGTGTTAATTTCTTTGTTATGTCTATAACCACGGCCCAAATTTTGTCAGCGTAGCTTTATCCATTTTATTTTAAAATATGCAATATATGTTCCCATTTAAAAACACAATTGCTTTGTGTTTTCACCATTTTAATCGGGATTAAGATGGTATCAATCTGCTAATTTAAATAATTGTTTTATCTGTAACAATTTTTGTTGATAATGTTGATACGTCATTTTGATCAGCCGTTATTTTTTTCTTGGTTTGGATCTAATAAAAATGGACAAGTAAATTGAATAGCTATTATTATATTAAAATTGTGTTGTTTATTACAATTTAATTATTTTTGGAGTATTTTTTATGTTGAAAACAAAACCTGAAATCTTCTGTATTTGATTATGCAGGATCATTTTTTTGCGTGTATTGTAACAAGAAGTGTAATTTTATTTGATGAATAATGTGTTTTGATTTAATGTGTATAAAAAAATGGTTACCGACCCAACTTTAAACTGAGTTCTATGGTTTGTGGTTATCGAAAGTCTTATTAAATAAATTAAAATAGGAAATTTAATATCACACGAAATAAATCGTAATTTACTATTTTTGGCAATATTTAAGATAATAGTCCGAGAGCTTGTGAACAATTTTGGGTAGGTTCTTAAGGCACTCTGAAAATTTGTGTAATTATTGTGTCTCCGGTAGCGTAGTGGTCAGAGTTACGGCTCGCGGGCCCGGCGATCCGGTTTCGATTCCCAGTGCCGGAGAGACACTTTTAGGTAGTAGTTATTTAAAAATAACGTCCGTGGTGGCACTACCGCGTTGTCTAAAAGGTGCTGTGAAATGCAACATTTGCATGTTTCAGTGCTTGGATAACGTTGACGGAACAACTGGGAAGAAATGGGTTAAACACCGGAAAACCCGGCACTCACGGTACTTTGGTACTTAGGTTTATATATGTATATATAATCCGTAGGATATAATATACATATATAATATTCCTTCGTGAGCTGTCATAAAGATTAAAAAAATCCTTGAAGGACCCCTAAGCTTAAAAGTCAAGGGTAGCCGCCCACTACTGATGATTTTTTTTTAAATTTAAGGGTTGGTAGGGGGCCCCTACCCTTCATCCAGACCTTGAATTTTATGTTTAGGGATCCTTCAAGAACAATTACAAAAATTTTTTAAAGTGCCTCAGAAACCTACTCAAAATTGTTTACCAGCCCTCCTATTATAATTTGGCACAGGCAAGCCCATGAATTCCTTCTAAAACCTCCTTGTCAGGGGTTGACAGGGCTGGCAAGACCCAAAAACCTTCTTGAAAAACCCAGTGGGTTTTTGTATCAAAAACTCATTTTAATTTAGGCAAAAATCCATACCCAAAAACCCATAAGCAAAAACTCAAATAAAAGAAAAAAAAACATTCTTAGGATCAAAACTTGTTGAACTTGAGTTTGCATTTTCTTGAACAGCAAGATCAAGAATATGAACTGATTGTCATTCTTTGTCATTTTCTGCCCATTGTGCATCATAAGGAATCTTTAGAACATCTACCATAGTACCTAGTACATTAAGAACTTCTTGATCTTCCAAGTTTTCCATTATTAAGGTGGATTTATACTGGATCTAATCCACATTTAATATTTTTTTATTTTCCAGCGCCAAAACAAAACACATTTTTAGGTTAAATTTTCATCAAGAAATGTCAAAAATAGCAAAAATTCACAATAACCCAAAAGCCCAATAAAAACACAAAAACTCAAAAACCCACCAACTTGAAACAAAAACCCGGGTTTTTGCCAGCTCTGGGGGTGGATTTACGCAAAGGCTGGGTAGGCCGAAGCCTAGGGCGGCAAATTTACAATTAATTAAAAGAAAATGTAATCATAAATTTTAATGATATAATTGATTCTGTAGAAAAAAAAAGTTTGAGAAAAAATGTTGGGTTTAGCCTATAATTAAATAATACATACTTTAAAAAAATACTTATTTGTTTTAAAAAATTATTATTTAATTTTCTGTATGATTAACTTGTGTTTAATTTGTTTATTAAATTTTTATAAGAATTACTGGTAAAGTTTACATTCTTTTAATGCTAAATTTTTTGTTCTGATATCCAAAAAATATTGACATATTAGGACGGCAAAAGTATATTAGCCTATGGGCGGCAAAAAGTTAAATCCGGCCCTGTTTGCTGTCTTTTTTAATTGTTACGTTCTTTTGCTACTAATATTTAGTATTACAAATAATCACATTATTCCCTATTATTACCTGTTCCATTTAACACAATGGTTAAACCAAATTGCTAAAAAATACCTGTAATAACTGTTTTTTTCTTTAATAACTTATATAGCTGACAATTCTAATCCCGAATGGCAATAGCTATTTACGTTATAGGTACATTAAGCATGGCTTTATTGGGCGGGAACTTACGAGACCAATAAAGCCATGTTTAAGGGGGTATTCTAGTCTAGAAGCTCGAATTTCGGGCGTTTTTAAAAATTGACAAAAAAAAACATTTAATATTTTGGCTATCCATTATTTATTATTATTTTATTTATATTATAAGAATTCACAAAAATAAATTAAAAAAAAAACATATTTCACAAAGTTACACTGTTAAGTGGAGGAGGAAAAAAAGAGCGTGTCCATCTTGTCACGATTCCCTTTCTTCTGGTCATCTGAAAAAATAAAAAATGATAGATTCTTTATCAGTACAAATGTCCATATGGCAGGAACCAGGAAAAATTTTTAAAAAATCTCGCAAAATAGCGGTTTCTCAAAAAAAAAAAGGTTTTTTCAGTTATTTTTTAACTTTTTAGAATTTTTAAAAATAGTAAAAATTAAAAAATAAAATGTTTTGTTGGTTCCTACCATAGAAGGATATATAAAGAAAATTAATGCTAACTTTAAAGAAAATCGGTCGATTAGAACTTGAAATTTTGTGACAAACGTTTCGAAAAAAGTAGTTTCGAGAAAAACGCGTTTAAAGTTAAGTTTCAGGTATTCTAACAGATAGAACAGTACATATAACTTACATTTCTTTAATCAGCGATTCTGGCTGCTTTTATTGGGCCTTTTTATACCTCAAATTGAATATTTAACGAATTTTACTCCGAATGACGAGCACTTCATCCTTCTTTTGGAGCACTTGAAGCTCGAAACGCAGAACTTTTGATTCTAGCCGAATAACAACTTTAGCTATAACTTCTAAAAAATTCTAGACTAGAATACACCTTTAAGTACATATAACATACCAAATTGTATGTACGATTACATTATAAACGAGTTTCTAATAACTTTTAAAGTTTTGTTCTGTTATATTCCAAAACACCTGTGTACTAGACCTGTGGTTGTCAATGTCAGACAATGTATGACCATATAAAAAATAATTACTATTCTATTACTAACATAGTTTTGGATGTCAGTAAAAAAAGTGTGCTTTCGTGGGGCTTCACCTATTTTTGATCATAAAAACTCGAAAAACTGAGATTTTGACATCTTTTTTTTTTCATTTGGTTCTATTTTACGGCGGATTTACGAATCTTTAAAAAAAATCCAAAACAAAAATTTTTCGGTGTTAATTTTTATTTGGAAAATAAAAAAATGGGTATTTTTCAAGTTTTCGTCTATAAAATGCATCCATTTAAGTTCAGCAATTTCTAGTGACTTGTTTCATATTCTACGTGTAAAGACAAACAATTCCAAAAAAAATTTTTTTTTAAAATATCAATTTTTGGATTTTTAAAATTTGTTTTCAAAAAAAAATCGAAAAATTGATATTTAATTTTTTTTAATTATTCTATTTTTGATAAAATTTAAAAATAAAAACAACTAAAAAAAAATTAATCACGTTGATTTTACATCCCCAAAAAGTAGAGCCGCCATTCTACACGATTACCATAAAGACTTGTTTTATTTTACTGGTACAAAAGTGGCCACTTTACGGCCGCTAAACTGTTTATAACATATATACATAAAAGATTTTATGATGTTAACGATTTTCGTTTGATTAAGTTGCATTATCGACATAAAAACCTCTTGCTCTATAAACTTATTTTATTTTTGGGGGCCAATATGCTTATCAAGCAAATATCATCTACCAATAGAGTGGAAACTAAAATAAAAAATAAATTTAGCTGCGAAAATTTACGTCAGCCAAATCTTTATATAATTGGTCACTATTATGTTCAAAAAAAAACTTGCTTTGTCAAATTGTAGTGCAATATCAAAAAAAGTAAATAAATAATTAAAAGATTTCCGTCAGTTAAGCCACCGTATCTTTTGAACTGCAAAAAATATTTTTTTATATGGCCACTTTGCGTGACTAAAATTTTATTATATCCAAATGTACGCACTCAAGATTGTATTCTTTATTGGCATAAATAGGGGGTGTCCATTAATCACGTAAGGCAAAAAGGGGGGGAGGGTTCACAAAATCACAAATCTCAAAGGAAGGGGGGAAGATATCAGTGTATTACCCCTTTTTCCTTTATTATTTTTATGCCGAACAACCTGCAACCCTAATATCTGTTTAAACCTTTTTTTATCCTTAATTTTGAATTGAATAAATAATACTTATCTGTAATTAAAGTAATATTCTTAAATTTTTAAATTTTCAAGAGCACTGTAGAAGTGCCTGTGCCTTTTTTAAAAAAAATAAGTGATTTGGGGTATCACCGGGGGGTGGGGGAGCTTAAAAATGTTTAAAAAACATCCCCTTTATTAAGGGACGACCCTTAACTTTCCTCAAAAAACGGTATTAAAAGAGAGCGATTCACTCGTTTTTGCATACAACGCATTTTTTTTGCATGTTTAGAAATTTTTATTTGGCAAGTAATATTTGACGGGTCCATTTTGCAAACTTAATTATGCTCTTTAGTGTGCGTAGTCTCTTCCTAATAAAATTAAATTAAATATAATTTTTTCTAGTTTATCTGTGCTTTTTTCTGTGTGCACATTTAAAATTTTTTTTTTTGTAGCAAACCAAAAGAGCCGGATTATTTGTTAAAATTTTTCCGTTTTAAAAGAAAATTTTTAAATATGTAATTATCTTTTTTTTTGGGCATTTTAAAAATGCTAAAAAGCTTAATTTATTTTTTTTATCAATTATAAGGTTGTTTAAGATATCTCCCTCAAGTTTGGCATAAATGTTTACATTCCTTGTCAAAAAATGCCCAAACGATAAAAAAGCATCAACTTCATATCCAAATTAAAGGCCAAAATTTTTTTTTGATATGAAGCAGCAAAATTTTGGCAAACCCAAATTCCCCCCCAAAAGAAACTTTTTCCAACCAAAAAATTAGGGGTTTTTTTTTTAAAAAAAAAAAAAAACGTTTATTATAACCAGTTAAAATACCCACTATAAAACTAAAAAGGCCCTTTTTAATTTTAACATACACAAATTTTTAAAAAAAATAGAAAAGATCGATAAACAAAAAAAAAAAAATCCAAAAACTCTTTTATTAAAGTCCCGTAAAGGGGGGCGACTTGATGTATTTTTATTTTTTGACATTTCAATCGGAGAGAATACATTTATAAACATAAAATGGTTAAAATTTACTTTGGATCCTGCGGAATATATCACGCATATAAAATATTCCGATTTCCCCCCCAAAAAAAAAATATAGGGGGTTTTTTTATCTCGCCCCACGATGGGGTCCGAAAACAGGATGGATTTGTGTTCCAATATTTAACCCCAATGGAGGCGTCTTGAAAGCAAAAATTTAAAATAATGTATCTGATGGTCATTTTTCGGCTTATTTTTTAATTAAACAATGTTTTGAACTTAAAAATTTTTATTTTTACAGGCTCTGAAATAAATATAAGTTTTTTATTTTACAAATTATAAAAGATAATATAAAACAAAATTAGGTAAAAATCCAAACATACATACAAATGAAAGATTATAATTGGGGGAAAACTTATTTGTCCACGTCGTAACATTTTAATTTCTTAATTTTTTTTAAAAATTTTTCCTTTCTACCAATTTATCGTCAACAGGAGGATAATAAAAGACACCATGTGCTTTTGGGAATTTTGTCTTAAAAACTTGCATAGAAAGTTCCCGTTTTCCTCAGGCTCTATAATTTTTGCAACGTATTGTTTAATTAATTTTTTTAATTTTCAAGTTTACTAATACATATCTCCCACTAAAAACAAAGGCCTTTGGACGAGGGGAATTTACTGTCTTTTTCTATTGAGTCATGCGGTTCCTCTAAATCAGAAAACGCCAAATCATCGGCATCCTCCATCAAAAATTTGCTTCATGAGGTCACTTTCAGATGAACTGCATCCAAAAAAACCTTTTTTTTTTATTTTTTTGGTTTAACTGGCTATCCATAAAGGAAGCGGACTGAAGATCTTTTGGGAAAACTTTTTCCAGCCTGGGCATTCAGTTTTTTTGGGGCAACTTTTGATGTTTCTCCTTTTTATATCTTGCCTTCTTGAAAACCTGCACAATGAATTGATTGCGGAAGTATCACTTACACTTTCATCGGCAGTATTAGGCAACTTGTCAAAATTTTATATTTGTTGATGGGAAATATGCCGGTACTTCAATGGGTATTATATTCATTTTTTATTAGCCTGATTTTGTTCAAAGTGCTCTTTAATAATCGGGGAAAAACTTTTTCCCGCCCTTGTTTGTTTTCCATTTCCCAAGTACGTTCTTCCAGCAGCTTTAATGGGTGAAAAATTAGTCCAACGGTTTGGGCAATGGGTGTATTCCAATGAAAAAAACCCAATTTGTTTATTTTACAAGATTGATGACAGTTAATGACAAGTGACTTGCCAAATTATCTCCGATAAGGACTTTGGTCCTTGGTAATTTTAAAAAAGGTAGAGCGATATTTACAAACCAATCTTCAAATGGTTTCTCAAACCAACGGAAAGGGAGGTTGACCGAGCCCCCCTGGTCCATTCTCGGTCCGAGACCCAAATGATCTGATTTATAAACCATAAACGGGAAGCAAAATGCCGGATGCAGAACAAGAGAACATGACAGACGTAGCGGTTTTTAGGTATCCATTATCTTTTCGGCCCCTTTGCTGATTTTCGGCGAGAACTTTCACACGACCAGGATCATCTGTAAAATTTGTCTCGTCGTAATTACTATTGCTTCCCGGGGGGGAAGTTTAAGCGACATTGTCAAATTCTCAAAATATAGTTCAATGGTGGTGATCCACTTTGGCTCTACTTTTTTAAGGACTGCGAACATCTCTTTGAAAGGTCCTTGTGCCTTTTAAAAAAATTTTCTAACCAAGTTTGTCCTGGACGATTATTTTAAAATTTTTTTCAATCTTCTTGCCTTTTCTATAAAAAATTCTTCACGATATCTTTACATCATCCGAACAAGGAAACCCCAGTCCGACGCTAGTAAATTTGATTAACGAGTTCCGCTTCTTCATGTTGCGCCAATATCGGGGCCACCCGGTTTTTTTTATGTAGACCCTAATTTTTCTGATAAAGGGCAGATGGTATTCCATATTTATCACTAATTGTTTTCAAACCAGGACGGTATTCTGCAACAGCTTTTTTTAGGTATGCTCATTTTAATCACGGTATTTTTCCCTTCCAGGTTTGCACATAATTTCTGACCATTTTCAAGTCACCCCTAAAAAAGCATGAAAAAAAAACGGACAACCCTGGGTAAGGAGAATTTTTATGTTTAAGGTTATGTACTGTTAGGAATATAAATTACCCGCACAAAAAAAAACAGACATGCTTAGCAGCTATAAATATCACACGGTATGCTAAAGTACACGAGCAAAAAAAAAACCCCCAAACTTACCTTAATTTTGTAAATTTCACCAATCATTTAAAAAAAAATTTTGACGGTCCCCAAAAAACCTTGCATTTATAAATACTAAAGGAATGACTCAGCCGTGCGGCGATACTCCTACCCGTTAGATGGTGGGGCCAATTAAATAATTTTGGGGGATTTTCAACCCCAACTTTTCATCTCGCCCCCTTTACGGTATTCAATTTTCGGGAAAAAAATACATAATTGTTCGATACCCGGGAAAATCATTTGAATGGGTTGGGTACAAAGACTGTCCTGTAGAGTTAATTTTTTGTCTAGATTAATGTCTCCATGTCCGGTTGTTGTGTTGTGAAATATTTTCTTTAAAGTGTAAATATTATTTATCTTAAGAACTCGGCTGGCAGGACTGGGTTTTTGAACTTTGGGTTTTAAAAAAATTTAAAAAATAATTTTAAAATTTAAAAAGCTTTAAAAAACGAGTTCTAATAAACGTATTTTTCTTATATGGGGAAAACTAAATCAAAAAAAAGGGTTTTAAAAACTGTTTTAGTTAAGATTAAAGTTCCTTAAAAAATCAAGAAATGTTTTTTTAATCTTCCACTAAATAATTCACCGATTTCTTGAATGTATTATTATATAATTTCTTGTATTTATAGTGGTAAATGGAGTTTGTCAATAATAAAAAGATTATACAAAAAATGTTTTTTTTTTTAG
>JAHBCN010002687.1:0-86828 GCA_019359885.1 Listronotus oregonensis
AAACCAAATATTAGTTTTTAAATTATCTAAAGGGAAATGAAGGGATTTTTTTGGTATCCCCTTATATACATAATTTTAATCTTGACTTTAGATATATAAATTGTACAAATTAAAAAAAAAAACTTTAATACAAACATTATACAGTGCTTTCATTTCAAAACAAACCCCCCCAAATTTTTTTTAAAAAAAACACTCACCAAAAAAACAAAGAAACACGTCGATTTGATAAAGGGGGAATTTTAATTTCGTATTTGATAAAATTTTATCGGTCACCTCCTAACCTCCATTAAACCCCTCACTTTGTTTGTCAAATGGCAACCCCCATATTTAAATCATTGTGCGGCATGAAATTTGCTATCCAACAGTACTAAGAAATTTAAAAACGATGGACGTAGAAGGACTTAGAAAAAAAAAATGGGTTAAATTTATCGTGTTCAAATAATTTATTTTATCAAATGCTCAAAATGTGCGCCGTTATTGGCGAGACAAGCTTGTTTTGAAATTCCTCGCAGACTATTTTATTATTTATATTAAACCTATTTATTATTTATATTAAACCTATTTATTATTTATATTAAATGAACATTTATAAAAAGCACCAGTAAAAACAAATTTACCGGCTTTTGATAACTCAATGTTTTGTATAATTTTGTGATCTTCACTAACAGAAATTGATGATAATTGAACGTTTTTTGATGTTGTTGGTCTTGTTAATGGTACTTTAACAATCAATTTCGAAATATTGTTTTTAGAAGATAAACTGTTTTCCAAATATTCCTCAGCTACAGCTGAACGTTTCCGACCGCCATGACTTTTCAACGTGGTCATGTTTGTTCCCCCCCGCCAAAAATTTTTAAATTTGGCAAACGATACCAGTATAATTTATTCGCAGGGGTTCCCTTTTTTTTTTAAAAAGGAAGAAATCTTGCCTATGCCCAACTGGCTGTGAAAAACAACGACCGTTACGGCAACAGAAAAAGAATCTATTGATGTGGCAGTTCGTCGGGTGTAAAGACCTATTCTCAGTAGCTTTAAACTACCCATCTCCTTCACACCAATAATTGTAAAGACACACCTTTTATCGGTCTTTGTTTTGGGAATATTAACTAATACTACGGATCCTCTGTGTCCAACCAACAAATTAACTAGCTCTCACCAAATAACAGAGCCACTTTGTACATTAACAGAGTTTCATTAGGAGCTTCATGGATGAAGCGCGAATGCGCTTCTTCTCGAGTTAAAATATTCGATTTCTTCGCTTCATATCCTTTGGATCCTTGCTTTAGATGCTGACCTGAATTACAATATTTTGCAATGTCTACATTTTTATTAACTATTAATGTATTTTTTAACATTGAAAATTTCATCCATAGGGAATTAGGAGTGAATGTTTCGGACTAGAATCGATATACATATTAAGTATTTTAATGTAATTTACAAAAGCAATTTTAACATACCAATTCCTGGAAATATACAAGTATCACCGCTTCGTTGATAATGTTTACTTTATTATTTTTTATCCAATCCCCAAACCTTTCATATTCTTTATCATAGGCGTCTTAAGACTTCTTTGGGATAAAATTATGCAAAGTTTTGGCAGAATTTATAGCAATTCTATCCAGAATCACCGAAAAATCCATTATTTTAATGAATTTCGGTTTTAACTTTGTACCACGGGCATTACTTGATGTATATACCCTCTGGCACCTTACAAACCCTCAACCCAAAGGCCCTTATTTATGTATTAAGGTCATTATTACATTTTTTGGGTTATAAAAATATTGTTTTTTGCTCTACAAAGTCATTTCTGACAAATGATGTACTTACTGCAGGCAAAAATCCCAAAAAATGTTTTTACAAACTAATCCATTTGGCTTATACGTCATAAGGGATTGTAAGTTTAAATAAAATCAAGGTAGAAATGAATAATCGTTTATTATTTTCAAGTATGTATTATGTTATAAACGCGTCCGATATAAACATACAAATATAAATAGGTATGTACACATATAAACAATACTAACATGTGGGTACTATTTTACGTACAATAACCATATTATATAAAAAATCAGTTGATGGAGAATATTTATAAAATATAATTTATTTTTGGAAGGCAAATTGTGGAATTTCTGATACCTTAAAATCCTAACATTTTATTTTTTAATATTTACTTTATATTTTTATTCTACGTACATATATATAACAATCTTAATAAAACAACACCGAACACTAATATTGTGAGATGGTAATCTAATATAGTTTTAAACCAACGTCCTATAAGACAAAAATATACAAAGTATTTAGAAAAAAATAAAATTAGATAACAATTAGCAAACCTTTTTTTCGGGAGCCAAACTACTGATCCCTTTTTTAAAAACATTATATATATATATATATATATATATGTATATGTATATTATATTATATTATATATATATATATATATATATATATATATATATATATATATATATATATATATATATATATATATATATATATATATATATATATATATATATATATATATATATATATTTTTTATTTTATTTACAATCGAAGCAAAATCCTTTTTTTATTTATCAACAAATGATAGGCTGTCTTGTTTAAATTAAATGAAGTCGAAGATATGAAGATAAACATCAGCAGGGTGGATGCTGACAGGTTAATTTACATAATGTTTATAAAAAATAAAAAACCCTGACTCAAAATATATCCTTTTAGATGCTCAATGTAAATTTTTTCTTCTTTAAAAGTGTTAGACAATGTTATGGTTTTAATAACACTAAAATCTTGGACTTCCATTTTCTTTATTTGTTAATTGATACACAACGTTTCGGTTAGTGATGTATCTCCCACCGTTTTCAAGTGATAACTAAAACTATTTCTAAAAGCTACGACCTTATATACTATCCGTTGTTCACCGAAGCTTGACCGACTTTTTACGGTTCAGCAACGGCAGCCAGATATTTGGAATGTCTACACTAGGTTTGCTAAATACATTTTGATTGTTTGCAATTATTACAGCTTCTTTAAATTTTCTTTTCTTCCAGTGGGTTTCTTTATGAATAATTTTTGCTTCCGACCATTGTATACGGTGTTGTTTTGACCATGCGTGTTAGGCAATCCCTGATTTCGACTTTTCACCTCGTTCCGTATGTTTTTTGTGTTCCTTAACTCTAATTTCTAGTGGTCTTTTTGTTTCCCCGATGTATACTTCACCACATTCACAAGGATTTTGGTAGATACAGTCATTTTTTGAAACATTGTTGTCTGGTCTCGTAAAAATACTTCTCAGAGTGGTTTGGGATTTAAATGCTGTTTTAATATTATACCTATTCGCTATTTTTTCGGATTTTTTTGAAGTCCCTTTAATATACGGCAAAGTCATAAATATTTGGTCCTGTGAAGTCTTGTTGAAATTAGAGTTCTTTGTCTTATCTTGATATTTATCTATTGTTTCCTTAACCAAACTCTCACTGTAGCCGTTTTGCTTAAGATCCCTGGTTATATTACTTATTTCGGCTTGCAGAGATTCCTTACTGTTGCATAATGTCACCGCGCGGTTTTACATGGTGATTGGTAAGTAGAGGCGAAAAATAAAGGACCGAATTAATTTTTTTATTCTAAATCAAAAACCAAGAATACTTTTTTTGCAAATTTTCCTTCGTTTTCAAGATATTTTATTGTAAAGTTTTGCCAAAAAAATTTTTTAATCACATTGTGGGTGTCGCTAATCTTAGTTGGCGCTTTCCAACTATTACGTCATATGAAATCAAGTTTAACCTGTCAAAAGTTAGACACTTGTAAATCTGTTATTGAAAAAATCATAAGAAAATGTAGTTCACTAACGAAGAATACGGTGATATTGTTTATGTGTATGGGTATAACATAATAATTATTAGGCATGTGCACCAAAGTGTCTAACTTTTGACAACGGTCAAACTTGATTTCATATGACGAAATAGTTTGAAAGCGCCAACTAAGGTTGGAGACACCCACAATGTGATTTAATTTGTTTTTTGCCAAAACTTTATAGTGAAATATCTTGAAAACTAAGGTAAAATTTACAAAAAAAGTATTCTTGGTTTTCGATTCAGAATTAAGAAATAAATTGGGGTTTTCATTTTTCGCCTCTACTTACCAATCATCCTTTATAGAGTACGTATGATTCCTCGCTTTGTTTCGTTAGAGTGATTGGAATTCTGGTGTAAATATTGTCCAGTATGGGTAGGTTTTCTTTATACCGAAGTTTGTATATGTCCATTATTTCGTTTGACTAAAACGTCGAGAAAAGGTAGAGCCGAATTTTGTTCCTTCTCCATTGTGAATTTGATACAGGGTCAAAGACAATTTAGATGTTTTAAGAAACCTTCAAGTTCTTCGTCATTACCTGTCCATACAATAAAAGTATCGTCAACATATCGTAGCCAAACTTTTGGTTTGATTAGTGCAGTATTAATTGCGTGTTCCTCAAACCATTCCATATAAATGTTTGCTACCACTGGAAAGAGCGATGAACCCATGGGAAGTCCATCGTCCTGCGCATAGTACTTATCTTTCACTTGAAAGTAAGAACTACGGAGCGATGGAGTAATGGAATTGTTGGAGCTGTGCCTCCGTAGTTCTTACTTTCAAGTGAAAGATAAGTACTATGGTAGCAAACATTTATATGGAATGGTTTGAAACACGCAATTAATACTGCACTAATCAAACCAAAAGTTTGGCTACGATATATTGACGATACTTTTATTGTATGGACAGGTAATGACGAAGAACTTGAAGGTTTCTTAAAACATCTAAATTGTCTTCGACCCTGTATCAAATTCACAATGGAGACGTTTTAGTCAAACGAAATAATGGACATATACAAACTTCGGTATACAGAAAACCTACCCATACTGGACAATATTTACACCAGAATTCCAATCATTCTAACGAAACAAAGCGAGGAATCATACGTACTATATAACCGCGCGGTGACATTATGCAACAGTAAGGAATCTCTGCAAGCCGAAGTAAGTAATATAACCAGGGATCTTAAGCAAAACGGCTACAGTGAGAGTTTGGTTAAGGAAACAATAGATAAATATCAAGATAAGACAAAGAACTCTAATTTCAACAAGACTTTACAGGACCAAATATTTATGACTATTCCGTATATTAAAGGGACTTCAGAAAAAATCCGCAAAATAGCGAATGGGTATAATATTAAAACAGCATTTAAATCCCAAACCACTCTGAAAAGTATTCTTACTAAGACGAGACCGGACAACAATGTTTCAAAAAATTACTGTATCTACCAAATTCCTTGTGAATGTGGTGAAGTATACATCGGGGAAACAAAAAGACCACTAGAAATTAGAGTTAAGGATCACAAAAAACGTACGGAACGAGGTGAAACGTCGAAATCAGGAATTGCCGAACACGCATGGTCAAAACAACACCGTATACAACGGTCGGAAGCAAAAATTATTCATTAAGAAACCCACTGGAAGAAAAGAAAATTTAAAGAAGCTGTAATAATTGCAAACAATCAAAATGTATTTAGCAAACCTAGTGTAGACATTCCGAATATCTGGCTGCCGTTGCTGAACCGTGAAAAGTCGGTCAAGCTTTCGGTGAACAACGGATAGTATATTAAGTCGTAGCTTTTAGGAATAGTTTTAGTTATCACTTGAAAACGGTTGGAGATACATTACTAACCGAAACGTTGTGTATCAATTAACAAATAAAGACAATGAAAGTCCAAGATTTTAGTGTTATTGTAAATTTTCTTATTTTAGTTAGCTATTAAACAATCACTTTGAATTAAGGTTATACTTAGCTGGTATGATAATATTATTAACTTATGTTTTTGCATTATGTGATCTATTCATTAAAACTCTTAAGGTAGGTTAAAATTGTTTTATTTCTGCTAGAAATAACACCACTTTAAAATCTGTTGTTTTATTTATTTTAATAAAATTATGCAGTTAAATTTGTATCTATTTAAAATGATTGAACACTATATATACTTTGTATATTTTGTATGATAAATATATAAGAACTACAACATTTAACTAGGTATACAGAATACATTATACTTTTACCTATTGTAATTATTGAAAATTTGTGCAGTGGAATTAAAAAAAAAGTATTTGGGTATTAAGAATATACATTTTAATATCAAAGGCACGATTTTTTGCATGGTCTTTTAAGCGAAATATGTAATGTATATGTAGCCTTTTGATAAAAAGATATACATGAGTATATGCAATACCAAATATTCTTCTATAACTTTAAAGTTTTCCTGTGGTAAATATTATATTAATGCCCTGTATATATAAAGTTTGATTTTAGCATTCTTTATTTAAAAAATAAACACAAAATTCCAAAAAAGTTTAACAAAATCGCTAAAAGGTATTACCAGACCCTGTGTTACCATTTTTACACTATATTTAAAAATTTGTATTTTTGGAAAAGTTTTGCTAAAACCACCTAAAAAATAAACACAGCACGAACCTAAAATCCACTCAATGATTTGCAAATAGGTTTTGCCTTAATGTACATATAATTAAGTAAATAATAATAATAATACCATGGTTCTGTAGCCCTTATTTACTGTGATAATAGGCTGGTAATTGTAATAAGTTTATTTAAAAAAATACTTTAATTATTATTTTATACTTTGATTCTATGCAACTTTTAATGTTAAGGAAATATTTGGATAAAAAACATGACAATACAGATAAATCAGTCATATACAATGTAAAAAAAGTATTTAGGTGACATAAAAGATGTTTTTGGTTATTTAAAAATCGGCTCTAGTCTGGTCAAAAAAGACCTTTAAGCTTACAATAAGTCGCACAGAGCTGAAAATTGGTACAAATGTTAAGAAAACCATTATAAATAAAATTTAAAAAGTTCCTATTGATCCCACATCTAAAAAAAATATTCAAGGTCAAAGTTTGCAAATATGGGATTTTGGCATTTTTAGCCAAATGGTAAGTTTTATCATAAAATGGGTTAGACAAAAATTGTAGATCATGTAATTATCTATTAGAAATTGAATCTAACCTTTTTCTTCCTAAGAATCCCTATTTCTGAGATATAGATCTTTAAACAGTTAAAAAAGTTGTGTTCTCTATAATATTCTCACGTTTTCACCCTCTGAGGTAGTGTACTCAGCGCGTTTTTTTATGGTGGTTTGCCCAGTAGGCACATTCCACGATCTGCTGTGGTCCTGTTTACATAAATAATATTGTATTGAATTAAAATGGTACCATATATGATACAGTATGAATTATGAGTAATTGGGAAAAACGTTTCGTCTAATTGATAATTATCTAATGCAAATTCAAGTATAATGTTTTCTTTCTCTTCTTTTTTTATCTTTTTCTCCTCTCTTTTATTCTGAGAGACCCAATATTTTGGATTTAAAAGATCCGAACAGCAGTCATAATACTAGACTCAATATTAGTGCATACTAATTTTAAATGTTCAGAAATTTAATCGGTTATTTTTTTAAACAAGTCGCTTCCAAAAATAAGTCAGTGACTCTGAAATTTTGCTGTTGATATCCTTAAGCAGGCGAACTCGCTCGAGTGATTGCTGTTGCAGCTTCCAAGATCTAAAATCGTTCTTCTTCATTTGATTTTTTTTTTCGTATTAAGCTTGATTAAGATTATGATAGTAGTTACCAATAAAACATGTAAATGTTAATGTTTCCGATTTTTCAATTATAATAATTTTATAGCAATGCCTCAACTTTAATCATGTCTTAACGGTTCCATTATCTTAAGCTAAATTTGTATAAAAATTTTTTAATTCGTCTAAAGTAAACTGACAAATATTGTCATTTTCAATGTATGTAAAAAATTTTAGACCACATGCGGCTGGTCTCTAAATGAAATTATAACAATAATTACAATACTTAGCCTCAGCAGCAACTAAATAATATTCAAAGCAGTAACAGATTTCGCTACATCATCAAAACGAGTTTAAGCTACATTCAAAATAGATTTTTTGTTGAAAAGTATATTTACTTTTGTGTTTTTTTTTTCTCTTCATACTTTTCATTTAATTTATTTCCGCAAAATAAGCAACAGACGGATGTTTCTAAACGGACATTAATACAAAATAAAGTACTTTTTTCTTTAGGTTTGTATCAAAATCATACAATTTTGTATGTATAAAATCCGCAGAACAATATTTTTACTTGTATTACGGGTTTAGTGTCGTAAGTTTTTGACGTGCTATATCTCAGAAATATTTATTTTTAGGAAAACTGTTTGTAAAATTTTCAACCTTTTTTTATGATAAAACTTACCGTTTGTCTGAAAAATGTAAAAAACCCATACTTACAAACTTTGACCTTAAATATTTTTTTGCATATGACGGGACTTTTTACATTTTATTTATAACAATTCAACATTCATACCAATTTTCAGTTTTATGCAATTTATTGTAAATTTACCCTAATTTTTTTTAGCTTGACCATTTTTATATTTTTAAAAATATGTTTTTTTGGTAATTAATAAAATATTTTTTTAACTAAAATTAAAAGCAACAAAAAATCTTACTGTACTAATTTTTTTAAAATTATTTTTTAAAATTGCTTAAAATCTTTTTTTTTATTTCTGTAGTAATAGGTCCAATATTTATGTAGGGGTATTTAACCGGGTAACAGTATTTGGATATGCTTTAAAATCATATCGACCCTTTAATAGAAGAAGTAGTCCTCACTACTACAAGTCTGTCCGAGAATGGCTTGACGAAAATTATTCGGGCACATACACATACCACAGTTCACAGCTTTTTTTTTTATAATAAGACACTTTCTATTCTTTAAGCAAACTAAAAAAGTGCTTTTTTAAAACATAATTATTTGTGTTCTTAAAATTGATATTCAGCTTAATTGTGTGTGTGGTATGTACAATTGTTTTTTAATTACAAATAAAATGTAAATACACATCTCTAAAAAAAAATGTAAATATGTAAAATCTCCCAATAAACGTTCGACGTTCGACTCGATGCGTAATGAAGCGGGCGCGCTGTTGCCAAATTTTTTAAGCTTATTTCAAAAATAATTAACTTTTGGCCCATGTGTTTTTAGCTTTTTTAGCTTTACACCCTATGTTATATTTGCAAGAAATAAAGGTTTGGTAAGAAAACAATACGATTTTAATTTAAGGTTTTAAATTTTTACCTGCGTCATGGCGTCGCTCGTGACGTCGCGCCTTTGCGTGATTACGCACATTAGGTGCGTAACAAAAATTTGATAATTTTGTATTTTATTAAAATAATAAATTCTAGTGTGCAGTCCTTTAGTGTGATGACATATTAATTAAAACTTCGAACAATTTACTTGCTTACGTTTCACACAATAAAACGATGCAAAAAAAGTTGTGAGATCCAAAATTTGTGTATTTAATTTCGCCAATTTATTTTATTGTAAAATTTATTATAAAATAGTGTGATGTGTATTATGATCTTGTTCTAGGCGTTAAACTTAACAGACCCATAACACCTAAATTGAACTTAACCTGAAATGCATATTAACAACAAAAACGATTTTATGGATTTTAGTCTTGATATATAACTTTTGTATTTTAATAAATAAAAATGTACTTACATGGAACTTTTAACATTTCTGAATTATGCTAAACAGGAGTCTTTGTTTGATGCAAGAAACTCTCCTAGCATCAACCAATCAACTCTCGTTAAATTAGAGTTATATGCTTTGTAGCCCAATCAAATAGTACATTGTAGTAAGCATGAAATAGGCTATTTAGTTTTACTGTTTTAATTGGTCTATTAGGGTGCTAATAACAGTAATCTGTGGTCTCCCACCAAAATTTTAATGGGAGAACTTTTGACAGCCCAAAAACCACGAATTTTTTGGACTTTTCTAAGTTTTTTCGATATATCTTGAAAACTAATAGTCCTATCGAATTTTTTAATCTGTACTTTTTTAAAAAGCATTAAATTTCCTACAATCCTCACTTACTAAAGTCTCGTCTAACTCTTAATCCTCCTATTAACTCCTTTATATTAGTTTATAACTCGTCCAAATTATTATAAAAAACATAAAATTGATTAGGGTTGAAAATGGTTGACTTAAAAAAAGCCAATAAAGTTTGTATTTATGAAAGTAGATAAAGACTTAGTTCGAATTGGGGAACATATTATTATCAATCACCATCTGCTAATCTGTGAAGGTAATTCTGTAAAAATCTCATACGAAATGCTATTTACCATATTTGATAAAAGTATTTTAAATATAGTGTTTCAAATATATTGGTTTGTCAAGTTTACCTTGTTGAATACGTTTTTTGAGTGCTTGCTGCACATATCATATCGATTAGAAATTAAAAGTTGGCAAGTCAAAGGCGAAGAAAATAAAAAACAATATTTGACAACAACAAAAAAAGAATCCAAAGTGAATTTTAATCTAGAATGGGTCTAATAATTGATAAACCTAAGCCTGGGATGGCTCCACAAATGATGGAAATACTGCTAGGCGTTTTTTCCATAACCCACAAATAAGTGCAGAAATCACAGGAATAAATTATGAATTAATTGATAATTTTTGTTTAATTTTAAAAATCATAGCATCTGGCTATAAAATTAAATATTCAATGATTTTAGTAGGCAGCCTGTCAAAATCTGACATTTTGTTAAACATTCTAAACCGTTGTCAACTTAGCAAATTGTTAAAAGTTAACAACGGTATAGAATGTTTAACAAAATGTCAGATATTATTAGGTTGCCTACTAAAATCATTGAATAACAATAACAATGACGTTTTGTTAAACATTCTAAACTGCTAAGTCCATTGCTACATTTAACAACGCGATCATCACTCGGCCGTATCTATCATTGTATAATTGGTACTATATGACCCGTACAGTTCATATGTATGGTATTAGTTCACGGGGATGATATAATTGAATTTTTTGACTTACCAGTTGGTCAGCTGTAAAGGAATATATCTTGACCACCCTGTATTTTCAAAAAGACTATTTCGTTGCACAAAAAAAACCTTTTAGCACAATGTGGAAAATATAACTCTATAGGGGGATAAGGGCTTATAAGATAAACAATAATGTGAAATATATTTTTATAACGTTCCTTGGACTTATCTCATAAACATGTCGGTTGTAAATATTTTAAGAACCCAAAAACTTAATATATCGTATCCTGGAATTAAGTAAACATAAAGTTAAAAAGTAACCAAATATTGTTTGAGATATAGAAATTCACAGAACCACCCTCAACGTTGTTTGTAGTTCGGGAAAGATATGCACGCAGATGTCGTCAAATGGACCACCCTGCTTGGCGTGCATTATTTCGGATAAACCGATTTTACCATTATGAAAAACAAAAGAACATATAGGAAGATTCTGTTTTTGTAGCGTATTAATTTGATTTGTGAAGTAGTTCCGTGTTATGATTTTTTTTACCTATTTAAAACAACAAGAAAGAGAAAAATCTGAAATTTACGATAAATTTCATATAGGTTTTTTTATAATCATAGACGGACCATCTTAGTATAGGAATTAGTAGAATACATTATTATAAAGTATTTTATACAAAAAGTAAATAGACTTGAACATTAACGCCGTAAATTAGGACTTAAAAACTAAATGAACCCCGATTTAGAACCACTCGCGCCTTCTAGTTATAGGAGGCTAAAATGTGACATAAGGCGTAAAACAGGAACCACTCTAACAGGGCGGGATTACAGGGTTAATATTCCTGTTTAATTGGTGGAAAAGGGCCTTAGCCAGGGAAGGGCGGATAAATTTCATGGAATTTTAAAATCAATATTTGAGACAGTTACAGTCTGAACCTCGGTATAACGTGTTGTGTTCTACTTTTGAGTTCTCTGTTTAGAGGGTTTTGATCTTAAACATTTTCTTATAAATTTAATTCTTCTAATAGGCAAATAGATAAAATATTTAAGGGAATTTCACTAAGGGTATCCTTCTTAAGGGAAAGGAGCATTCTTTGTTTTTTTTGTAAAGTAAAAACAGCAGTAAATGATTTTAAATATTTTTGCTTTTCTTAAAGCTTGTATTTCCTAAATTCACCATACGATCTGATCATTTCCAAATTGGTTTTAACTTACACACAATAAATAAAACCTACGGCAGTTAATTTTACACTAAAACCTAGTTTCTCATTGTTATAGTCAGTTCTAATTTTTTGTTTTAGTTTATTATTGTAAATAGTTGCTTCATTTATATTTGTAAATAGATTTAATTGTTTTGAGAAATTCGTCTTTTAATGCCCTGGGGGAACACATTACAACAGGGGGGGGAATTACCTTTGTGCGCTAGTGTAATCGTACCAGGTGGCAGCAAAGAGAAACAGGGAGAATCCCAAGTACAGAGACGACGAGAAGTAATATAGTTGTAGGCGTAATTGGTAAGATCTAATAAGCTAGTAGTCCTTGCATACTAAAACATCAAGAAAGAAGACCAGCCTACCTTCTAGAGTGCCTTTGTCATCAAATATAAAAGTTCCGTTTAAATTGAAATAACTACCAACTCCGAAGTGGGAAAAGTAATTCTCGGATGTCGGCCACTCAGCTACCATTAACAACTTTTACGACAGATTGCGAGTATTTTCCCACACAGCTTTCAGAGGATGCTTTGAAAGGAAGACATAAAGAATGTCGAAAAATTCGATTAAATAATGCCCGTAAGTGCTCTAGAATATCCGCGAATACTGATATAATTAGAACGCCTTTATTAACATCCAATCCCCTTTTAGCTAGCCTCGTAAAATTTAAATCTAAGGAAAACTACCAAATTCCATTTTCAGTTAGAAAAGTATGTGTATATTAAAATTTTTGTTGGATTACCCTATTTCTTTAGATCTTTCGTAACTTAAATTTAATTGAAGAATCAAGTAGTTCTGATTCAGAATAATAAGCCTAACATTTTATTCATGATTCGTTTTTGATTATTTATTTTGTTTTGCAAGCTATTGCTAATTTTAAGAATTGGTTTTTGTCAAGTAGTTTTATATTCAAATTTATTTACTTATATTAATATGTTTTATTTTTCAATTTTAAAAAATTAAGTAAGCTCTGTTGTATTTTGGCCACACTGTATAGATAAAATTTTCATGCCAAAAACCCCAAGCAAAATAAAAACGACAGATCCAAGCGTTTTTTCGAGAAAATCACCAGATTTTTAAATGAATTTATAGGTTATTTTAGGGACACACTGTATACCCCAGTCGTGG
This sequence comes from Listronotus oregonensis, assembly GCA_019359885.1. Lineage (NCBI taxonomy): Eukaryota > Metazoa > Arthropoda > Insecta > Coleoptera > Curculionidae > Listronotus > Listronotus oregonensis. The sequence goes on from JAHBCN010002687.1 coordinate 13,240, forward strand.
CACCAAAACTTTAAAAACTTTAAAAAATAAGCAACGAGCTATGGATAACAATTTATTTTTATTTTTAAATTGCATTTGGTGTAATCAGACTTATGATTTTTGTCCCGTCATACCATAAGATCGTAACACTGTGCGTCACCCCTTCCTCCTACCTACGCCCCTCCCTCCTTCACTCCTCCGCTTTAAAAACCAAAGCTAGGGCTTTTTTAGGTCAATCATTTACAACCATAATCAATTTTATAATTCTTATAATACCTTGGACGACTTATAAAGAAATATGAAGGAGTTAATAGGAGGATTTTTATCCTTTTTTGGGGACAGGTTGTACACGTGCAGCTTTCCAACTCTCCGGAAAAATGCCTGTGTCGTAAGAGATTCGAAAGAGGCGGGTTAAGATGGGTGCAAGCTCGGGAGCACATTTTTTTAAGACGATTGCTGGTATGCCATCCAGCCCAGACGATTTTTTAGTATTAAGAGAAGAAAGAATACGCTTGATCTGTTTGACTTTAAAAATTATATCGGACATTTTATGAGAAACAGGGACAACTGTTGGAAGAGGAAGATTAATAGGAGGATCAAGCGTAGAATTGGCAGCAAATTGTTTGGCAAATAGTTCGGCTTTTCCTTTGGAGGTAGAGACAATTCCATCTTCAGAGATTAGGGGTGGAAAAGAATTTGTGCAAAAGTGAGATTTTTTGCAATGTTGGCAAAAATAGACAATTTTTGACGGGCTGTAGCTCGCTTGCTGTTAGAGTTAGACCAGATATTAGTTAGTAAGGATTGTAGGAAATTTAATGCGCTTTAAAAAAGTACAGAATAAAAAATCGATAGGACTATTAGTTTCCGAGATATATCAAAAAAACTTAAAAAAGTCCAAAAAAAATCGTGGTTTTTGGACTGTCAAAAGTTCCCCCTTAAAAATTTTGATGGGAAACCACAGATTACTGTTATTAGCACCCTAATAGACCAAATAAAACAATAAAACTAAATAGCCTATTTTATGCTTACTTGGGCCCTATTTTGATTGACAATTTGAATGGGCTATTGGTAATTCCTTGTTCCGTGATTTAAAAGTTTGGTTTTGGTAACTTAAAACTAGGTAATTGATCCTTTGAAACCACAAAGTACATATAAACAGTGGAGAGACACACGACACAAAACGACCTTTACAGTGACATGACGTACCTAAGTCGCTCTAATTTGGTGTGGAACTATGGCGGACTACCTTATTTTTTTGTTTTATTTTATGAAAAACAAATATTAATGTTTAACATATTTATGAAATAAAAACCCTTTTATAAACCATTAATCCTATTTCATAAGATAATATTTTTAAGAAAAAAAAAACATTTTTCTAATTCATAAATCATATTTCCTATGATAAATAAAAAATATTAGTAAGTGTGTACGTGTGTGTGTGTGTGTGTTTTATGTAGATGTTGTCATCATGCATATTACTTTTCTTTGAATTACAAGCCTTTTTCATATTTATATACAGAAAGGATACCTATGTTAAATAATTACCAGTTTTTAAAACTAGAAATTATTTTTAGTATATTTATAATATTTTTGCAGTATTATAGTTATTTTACAAACAAAAGTTAAAATATCAAAAGTGGGAAATAGGGTTTGAAGTCCGGGATCTCGGATCCCGGCTTGTTTTCAGTCCCCAAAACCCGGGATTGAGCTAAGGCAATCTCAAAATCCCAAAAATCCTGAAGTTTTTTGATAATGAAATTTTAATCTGTTCTTAATGGTTCTCGTATAAAATAACATTATCCTTTATCGGCGATTTTTTACTTATAATACGTCTTAATACTCTTAACGTAATGTAAAAAGAAATATTACTTCAGGAGCAGAGTTTACTTAAGTTTTAAATCGACTGAAAGTACCACATACAAGTGTGAAAGCTAAAAGAGCCTTTTCTTCGGCAGTTACATTTGCGTTCAAACTTAGATTGCGCTTAAGTGAGAGTTATCTTTAGATACATTTCTCTTCTTTTAATCTGTATACTCTGTATATATCCCAGATAAGACCCTCTTTAGAATATTGTTCTCTAGCTATTCGTCTTATAAATTATCCCTCGCTTATAGGAAGTATTTCTTCTCTTGTCCACCGATGGACTGTAAGGGAGCTATCGCTCTTTTATAGGTATTTTCACGGCTTCTGCTCTGAGGAGCTGGCCAGTATAATTTCTTCTCTGGCAACTCCCAACAGAGTAGCCACTTTTATGCATTCTCTTACAGTTCAACTTGAGAGGCCATGTAATTCCCACTTTGTTTGTTCCTTTATCCCTAGTGTGTCCACTATGGAAATTGCTACCTGATTGAAATGTTTTCCCTTCTCCTTCAAACTTCCAAATATATAAATAAACTCTCTCTTACCACACTTAGGACACCCACAGTATATTAGTACTTAGGACTTCAGCCTCGTGGACTGTCTCAAGATAAAAAAAAACATTGGTGTTTTGAAGTCAAATAAAAATAGAAATTTGTTTTTGCTTTTTTAAAAACTTTTAAGTGTAACTTGGTTTTTACTTACCCATATACCGGGTGGTGCATAGCCAGACTGGCCATAGGAAATCCCATGTAAATTTTGATACATTGAAATATTGGCTCCCTATTGAATTTACAACAAAATTGTATTTGACTATTTTGAAGACGTTGATAAGATTAGCTTACATACTAAATTTCGTTTTTTTCTGATAAGGCAATTAAAAGTTATTTAAGAAAAACTATGTGGAAAATCGTTGCATACCTGCTACATACCTTAATGAATCCACCAGTAATAAATAAAATGTCTTGTCAGCTTTTTAATTCACGTTTTACTTTGTATAAGATATTTCAACATGTTTTACAGTATTGAAGAGAAAATAATGGTTGTAAGTATTTAATAAATACAAGTAATTACATTGAACTACATAATGAGAGTTTAACATAATTGAACAATTTTATAGGAAGGTGAAAAACACACTGTCTAAAAATACGTTTTAACACAACACATTGAAACTAAAAGCTAATGTTTTTTAATTAGATGCTCAAACAGACCTCCGTTTACTGCTATGCAATATCCTAAATGGTTATAAAATTCAGTTCTTACATTATGAAGTTGAAATGCCGATAGTCGATCGCACGCCGCTGAAATTCTTCTAAATTTTGATAACTCAAATTTGTATAAATAACATTTTTGATATGACCCCAAAGGAAGAAGTCGTTTGGCGAAAGATCAGGAGACCTAGCTGGCCAATTTATGGTGTAATTTGGTCCTATAGTGAGTCCATTGAAAACATTTTGAACATATTCTCTTACTTCTCGTGAATTGTGTGCAGGAAAACCATCCATTTGAAACCAAATGTCTTGATTGTCAGGTGCAACTTCTTCCAATGCCTGCCCCACTTGATTTTGTAATAGTTCTAAAAAGTTTCTGTTCCCAAATTGTGATTCAAGAAAAAAGGTCCAATAATCCGATGTCCAAATATACCCGCCCAAACGTTTACCTTTTGAGGGTATTGAGTCCTTGTAGATACAAATCTGTGTTCATTTTCTGTGCTCCAGTATCTGATGTTTTGAACGTTTGGTTCATTGTTTAATGTGAAGGTGCATTCGTCACTAAAACAAATATTGCGTAAGAAGTCCCTGTCGTTATTCGCCATTTCCATAACTTCAAAACAAAAATCTGCTCTTCGGATCTCATCGCCTTCCCTTAATTCCTGATGTCTTTGATATTTGTACGGATGATATTTATATTTCTTTAATTTGCGTAGTACTGTGCTGTAATCCTTTCCTACAACTTTGCCAAGAAGCCTGGTGCTAATTCCTTTATTTTCTTCTACATGAAGTAAAACATCTAAATCGGCATTATTTTCTTGAGCTCTTCCATCGTGTACATTATTATTTCGCTCTAAGCAGTTGCATTTATTAATAACAGTACCTTTTGTCTCAAACTTATGAACGATATTTTGAACTGTTGTCTTACTTGGAATGTGTCTGTCAGGAAAAACGTAGAGAACATGTCGGATACTCTTCGATAACTATTTTCCATGTAATACCATTTAATCATTGTTATTTTCTCTTCAATACTGTAAAACATTTTGAAATAACTAATACAAAGTAAAACGTGAATTAAAAAGTTGACAAGACATTTTATTTATTGCTGGTAGATTCATAAGGTATGTAGCAGGTATGCAACGATTTTACAAATAGTTTTTCTTAAATAACTTTTAATTGCCTTATCAGAAAAAAAAAGAAATTTAGAATGTGAGCTAATCTTATCTTTAAAATAGTTTAATACAATTTTGTTGTAAATTCAATAGGGCAGCCAATATTTCAATGTATCAAAATTTACATGGGATTTCCTATGGCCAGTCTGGCGATGCACCACCGGTATATGTTTTTTTATTTTTGTGGTTTTTATTTGATATTGCTAATGTTAGATTTTTTTTATAAAAATATTATTAGGGTAAATCCCGGGATTTCAGAATACCGGGATTTGATTTTAATCACGGGATTTTATAAGAGGATCCTGATCCCGAAAATTGAAAACCCTAGTGGGAAAGGGGGACCTTTGCAAAAAATTAAATAAGTTAAATATGTGGATTAATATGAAGAACACGATTTTTTGACACTTTTTTTGTCATATTTTAATATTATCACTTATACATAAACTCTTAAGCTTTACGACTCTAATTTTAACACTCTATAACATACATGCCTTAAACATTTTTATAATTTTATCTCTGTTTTTGCGCTTGAAATTTTACTTCTCTATCTTTTTTTGTACCTTTTAAAGACCTAGTCCTTTGTGGAGTATTATGAACTTCTGGTATCCGAAGACTGGTAGAAGAATTACGAGTTAAAAACGGCGACGTGGTTGGAAACTGGCTAGCGACTATAGGTACCCAACTTTGTTGATACTGGTTAGGTTGAAGTTTGCCCGTTGAGCCTACTGTTAAAAAATATATTTATTAATATGTAAACTTAGTATGTAAGAGTATTTATATTTCATGTCCTTAAAAATATGTAAATAAAAAAATATGCTGTAAATAATTATTATTTTGTGTTTTATATTTTAAGTTTTTATTTATGCCACATTGATAGGATATAACTTGAAGGTTTTTCGCCCATACGAATACCTTAAAAATAAAAAAGGATATATTTTTCGATATAGATAAGTTTGTAACCAAAATATAGAACTAAACGCCTAGCAACTATACGTAGTTGTCAAAAATTATTGTTTTAGGTATATTTTAATAATGTATTCTAGCTTTTTCTGATTTGCAGTCACGTCTTGTTGCAACTTAGTCTTCCAGGCATCGAATGGACCAAAGACCGGGCGTAGTCCGGATTTCCTCGTAACTTTTTATCCTAAACTCATTTTCCTTATTTATTTTTTTAATCAATAACCCTCAAACATTTTTCATAATATTTAAATCCGGACTACGTGCGGGCCACGGTAAAACCCTGATACGCTGCTTTTCCATCCATTCATGGACTTGCCAGGGCGTATGAATAGGAACTTATCTTGCTGAAAGATAAAATGTCTGTCCGGAAATCGATCCAGTACAGAAGGGAGCATGATATTGTGTAGTAGATCTATCTTTTTTATATATATATATATATATATATATATATATATATATATATATATATATATATATATATATATATATATATATATATATATATATATATATATATTTAAAAATATATATATATATATATATATATATATATTTTATATATATATTATATATATATATATCTTCCTTCAATACAATAACATACATTAAGTCCTTGTGCACTCAGCCAACCCCAAACATTTACCGCCCACTACTTCTGTCCTTTTGGGTATATTTTTCATTAAATCGTGTTCCTTGAGTCCTGTATAACTTAAGTATCCCATTGTAGCATGACTGAAACACTTTTTCATCGGTAATTATTATATTTTTCCAAAAAAATCGTAGTTTCCAAGTAAAATTGTAGAGCAAATAAAATGCGTTGTTCTTTACTTACATTTGTTAAAAACGGTTTTAAGGCTGCCGGGTGGCAGCGCAATTCGGATATTTACCTTATTCTTCGCCGTGCCGGTCTAACCAATGCTGGGAAATTGCTTTCCGTTTTTGCTGTAACTACAGATTTAAATGGTTGGTTTCTCAAAACACTAACTAAGTTATTGTCTTGTTCTTGATTCGATAGTTTGGGGCGACCCCTTTCAGCTCTTCTCTCAAAGGAGTGTTTCCTGCCATTTTTTTTAAACAAAATGAATAGTACTCTCTGGGATGTTAAGCTCTTTCGCCACATCCCTTTCTGGCCAACCACTCTGCTCAATATAATGAATAATTAATACTTTTTGATCCAAAGTTAAGTTTGGCATTTAAAAAAATATTTTTAGCACTGACAACGGACACCTGTTTCTTTATTAGGTTTTTCAACAGGTATTTATATTCAGTAGAAGGTGGCATAAGCCTATTTTACGAAAGGATAAAAGAATTGCCCAAGATTTAATGGCCGTTAGTGTACATAAGTGTTTGGAATTTTTAGGGTTTTTGGGGTGATTTTTTTTTATTTTAGGTGATCCGACCGTGTGACCGTTTGTAATGGTTAATAGGGCTGAGCACACTCAGTCGCTATACCCCGGTATCAGAACCGAAGTGATCCTATTCTCTAGAAACTTTCCATGCGACTAAAACCAAACAAGAACTATGGAATTTATTTATAAAGGATTATGTGTATTTTTATACTTACAGTTTGAAGGACTAAAGGTGTTACTATTTTTTCCCGATTTATAAGCTTGTGATCTGACCAATCCAGTGGTTCCAGTATTCACTGCATCCATGGACATACTTCTGCAATGCGCTTTCGCCCATATTTCGTTTCTTTTTCCTCTATTTCTTTCATCGCTTAAGCCGCTTAAATGTTCATTTAGTGCGTAAAGTTTTTGTGTAATATCTTTTCCTAAAAAATTATCAAAACAGGTTTAAATAAATAAGTACACTGGGGTAACTCGGCCAATAAATGTATTTAATTGTTATTTTTTAAAATTACTATAATTTAATAATTAGTTAGTAGCATTTTTTTAAAAGAACTGTAAAAAGTTACTACGGTAATTAGAGGCACTTGATCGAATTAGGTAAATTATTGTTATTTAAGGCATTTTAAAAAACACAAAAATCGTTAACAATAATTATTTAAATATTATCAAACTTTTTATATAAACGAATAAATTGATCCGCAAAGTTAAAAAAAAATAATACAGACTCCAGTGTTTGAATTCCTTACGTGGTTGAAACAAACCTAAAATGGGTGATGGTACCATTAGCTTTTTGTTAAACAAGCTTTACCATTTTTATTTTATCTTTAAAATCGTCAATATGAAATATAAAATTATATGCATCAATAATTTTATTATAATTTTTTTTTATCTTGGGACAGTTCACGAAGGCTGAGGCCTAATACTAAAGTACCGTGGGTGTCATAAATGTAATAAAAGAGAGTGTATTTACACAATACTTAAATATTTGGAGAAAACGGAAAAAACTTCTGAGTGTAACAGATCTATGTTCTGCACACTGTACCTCATGGCCTTCCAAGATAGACTGTAAAAGGATGCATAAAAGTGGCACTACGTGTTGCTCTGTTGGGAGCTGCCAGAGGAGGACTTATACCCGCCAACTTTACGGAGCAGAAGCCGTGAAAATACGTATAAAACGGCGACAGATTCCCTACAGCCCATCGATGGGCAAGAAAGCTTTTCTGTAAGTGTAAGATCAATATTAAGTGTTGTAGGAGACGTCATCTCCCAGACATGAGGACAATATTCTAGAGAGGATCTGATCTGGGATACATACAGAGCATATAGATTAGGTGGAGAGAATTTTTTTTTCTTTCTTTCTCGAAAAAAGAATCCAAGCTTTTTTGAAGCTGCTAATGCTATAGATGTAAGGTGTTTGTGACAGTTGAGGTTATTTTTAAAGGTAAAACCAACAAGATTAAAAGATTCTTTACTCTGCAGAACTTAACTGCTGATATGTAACGAATAAGGATTGAGAGACTTTTTTCCCGACAGCGAACATAACTGTGTTTTGAAAACGATTAATACTAAATACGCTATATATATATATATATATATATATATATATATATATATATAATATATATATATATATATATATATATATATATATATATATATATATATATAAGTGTGCAACAAATGGTATTTTTTTCTATTATTTGAACAATCAAAATCATACAATCATGGCTAATTGGGCAGAGCCCGAGGCCACAAAACAAAACCAAAAAAAAAAGAAAAAATAGAATGGTTGCAAGTCAAACACCATACAGGGTGGGTAAAAAAATTTTATAGGAGTAAAGTACCTTTATTTCAGAAAATTTGGCAAAATGTTATAGAAAAAAGTTGTTCCGAATTAAAAGTTATGCCTTAATGCCAAAACATGGCTTTCTAAGAATTTTTTAGTTTTTTTTTAAACCTTAAAAATCTCTCCAATTTTTTTTTAATATTCACCCTGAACACTCTTATAAATTATTCAAAATCAAATCAATTTTGTATAACTTTGTTAAAATTCAAGCACTTTGTAAAATTAACATAGATTTTTAATTTTTTGGGGAATGACAAATTTCATGTTTGTTGCAACCATATTACACATAATTCTAAAATTTTACAAAAATTCTTTTTAATAAGGTAAAACCTTAGTAATGATAATATGCTTATTGAATTATGAATATTGAAAATACAAAATGTTTATTTTAAATGATCATTAAAAAACTGTGCAAATTAAAAGACATCATAAAAAAACCACTAAAATTATCGCGAATACCCATGAAAAAAAAAAACAAACGAGGGTTAAAAGTAAACTTTATGCCAGTTTGGTGACAATAATTTTTTTTCTTGAATAATTTTTCTTTGCTTATTAAGTTTATTTGATTTAAAATGCCTTCTCCAAGACAGTTAACATTAGCCGAGAAAGCACTAACCAAACCATTGCTTTATTGCTTTTGAGATTTGGGTGCGCATACCTTGTGTCGTTAGTTGTAATTCATAATTAGAATAATAATAATGTTTACTTTTAACACTTATTTGTACTTTTCCATGGGTCCATTTTTTAATAAACATTTAAAATAAAATTTTTACACTTTAAATGAGCGTTTTTTGATATGCATATTATCATAACTAATGTTTTGCCCTATTAAAAAGAATTTTTGTAAAATTTTAAAGTTGTGTTTAATATCGTTGCAACAAAAATGAATTTTGTGATTCCTTTAAAAATTAAAAATATATGTTAATGTTACATTTTTGCTTAAATTTGAACAAAGTTACGCAAAATTGATTAAATTTTAAATAATTTATGAGAATGTTTGGGGTGAATATTAAAAAAAATAATAATTAAAAGAAATTTAGGCTTTTTAAGAAAAAACAAAAAATTAGAAGGCCATGTTTTGGTATTTAGGGATAACTTTTAATTCTGAACAACTTTTTCTTATAACATTTTGCTTAATTTTCTTAAATAAGGGTAGGTACTTCACTGTTTTACAATTTTTAAATTTTTTGACCTACCCTGTATACTGTTTGCCTTGCAACCATTCTAAGGGCAACCAATATGATTATCGAACATGCACCAACTTTCGGCAATATTTGTATTATCTGAATATGTCACATTAATAAATAAATAATTCATTATGATTTCACATTAATATAAATATATATATTTATATATAATATAATATATATATATATATATATATATATATATATATATATATATATATATATATATATATATATATATATATATATATATATATATATATATATATATATATATATATATATAGTTGTCGATTTTGTAGAAGTGCATCGTATATTTCCAATATTAAAATTTAAAAGGGCAACAAATTTAAAGAACTAAATTTTAATGGAATATGACTAGCTGTATAGCTACTTTAAGCTAAACAAGCTGTGTAATTATTGTCAAACAATATAAGACACAACTAAAAAAAACAATAGATTTTATATTCTAAAAAATTTAAAAGACACTACGGACCTATAATAGAATCCAAAACTGTTTTGAGCATAGGTCTATGTCTAAGCACTCTCTCCAATTTCATTCTAGGCCAACACAGATAAGTACTGTCCTCCTCTGCTGCAATTGTGACTTGGAAAACATCCTCGGACTGTTCGTGGTTCGCTTCCCATTCTGGGGAATCTACAAATTGATACTGGCCGATAAAGTGTAGATGAGTGTCGTCACATGTTACACGAAGCCTGTAATATAAAACGATATTAAAATAAAACTATAAAAAATCAATTGTGCAGAATAAGTTTGTTGCAAGAAAAATTCGACAAATCATTTTTTATGTTAATAAGTATAAAGGTAATAAAAAGAAGTTATTTGTGTAACATCCATGGTGGCCCTACCGCCTTATCTAAAAGGTCCCTTAAAATGCAATATCTGCAATCTGCATGATTTGGTACTTTGACAACGTTAAAGGAACTGAAGAAAAAAATGGGATAAGCATCTAAAAACCAACATCCGTGGTGCCTAATACTTAGGCCTATTACCTGCGTTCGTGGGCTGACATAGGCCTAAGTATAATACTTAACGAAATATGGGTACGATTAAACCAATAACGTAAATAGCTGTGTAGATTCAGTTTTTTATTTTTTTTTTAGATACGCTATACTTTTTTTAAATGTTAGAAACAAATTTTTGTAAGTTGTAAAATTAAACTCACTTGCATATAACTTTTAAGCAAATCTTACCTCCAATATTTAGATGGTATAAAAGGCAGCTTTTTTAAATGTCAATTGTAACACGTGTATCCTGCAGGTCAACCCCCCGTTTTTTATCTATCTTTTTTTTTTATAGCATCACATCCGGACTTTGTTGCTGGTGGTCGTTAGGATAACTTTTAAATAGAATATATTATCTTTATGCCTTTTTTTATTATATGTTAGTATTTCTGAAAGCATCTTTAAAAATTCAACCTTATTTCATGTATAATATAACATTTACCAGATTTTTTAAAATTTTTATCTAGGGACGCTCCACGAAGGCTTACAACCTAAGTAATGTACCGTGGGTGCCTTAAGTAAACAGCTCGAAACCTTTGTAAATCTTACAGAATTCAAGACAAAAAAAAAACTTGTAGGCAGCAGGTTTCATAGTCTCGACATTCTAACAATAAGAAAGTATTGGGATTTTTTTTATCTTGGAACAGTCCACCAACGCTTATAGTCTAAGTACTAACGTACCGTGGGTGCGTTTATTAGCAGAGGACTTTAGGATTTGAAGGTTTATAGGAGAAGGAAATACACTTACATGCAGAAAGCTTCACTGCCTAGACACTCTTGGGGTAAAGGAGCAAAAAAGTAGGAAGTTCGAAGATAAATTGTAAAAAGATGCATGGTACTGGAAGCTGCTAAATAAGGATTATATTTGCTATTAGCAGAACCCATCAAGAAACCTTAAAAAAATGTGATAAATCCCCTTGAGCTCGTTGATGAGCAATTGTTGTTTTATACCAATACTAGTATATTTTATTTAGTGTGCTAGCTAATAAGGCTTGTTCTATGTCATCCCTCGTACTGTACGTATACAATGGGTAAATTACTCGCTAGATGATGCTCGCAGTGTAACAATAACGTAGACACCTCACAAGTTTTATTAAAAAATTAAATTTTAAATCCAAAATATATTGTTACTTGTTTTTAAAACAACTACGCATAAACCTTAAAAGGACCAATAAATGTTTTGTCAAGGGGTTATAACTTATGTGAGGAGTAAGGTGGCAAGGAAGTAATTGCCACATGACTAGCTTTTGCCAGGTCTATTAGCCTAATGTTCTGCGTGGGACCAAAGTAGCCATTCAAAATCAAAAGCACAGGTTTTGCCTTTGTAAGATTGAAAAATTCAATAAAATGGCAAAACCACTATGTGAATAAGTAAACCAACATCCATCCAGAAGGATATGCTGCAAAAATGACTCCTAAAGGAGCCCTTTTCTTTAAGTTTCCATTCATATTTTTAGCAATAGTGATTTCAGTAGGACTCTAATACCTTTGTTTAACTTTTCATATTATTTTTTTTCTTGAATCCAAAAGAATAATTTGCTGTACGTCTACAGTGAAAAAAAAGTAAAGGGGTCGGGTTTAGGTAACTCATGGGTGTCCAGTTTACGCGACTATGGCTTACGTTTACTTACCCTAAGGTTTTCTCTTTAACTATCAAAACACGGAAATAAAGTAAACGTAAGTTTAAAAATGAGTGATCTACTAATGACACAATTTAAATAACAGGATAAGATATTAAATATGTTCTATAGTTTTGTGGCGGATCCATGTTTTAGTTTGTTTTATTTGGGTTACTCGCCTTTTTACTTTTTGGAACATAGGACCCTCTTGGTCCGGGTCCCGGGGTATGCGGGCTGACCCTGTCCAGCCCTATTGACCCCTATGAACTTGCATAGATATTAAGTTAAATTCAGTTTTAAAATTTTAAATTAAATTGGCTTTTTTAAAGTTAAAATAAATCTGATATTATAAATAGAAAAACCACACTTATAGAAAGATCAGTATTAATTCTATAATAAAAGATAATAGCATAGTCAAAATGTTTGTAACTAAGACGTCCATCAAAAAAAGACCAAATTAAGGATTTAATAAAAATGTAACAAAAAATGGTAAAATTTTTGGGAAACGGTAAGGACAAGATTAAATAGAAAAATCAACAATATCTAAATAACTAAAAGTACTGTGGTAGAAGAGGTAAAAAAATCGAAATGAAAAAAGCAAATTAGAATTGTCTTAGGAAACAATATTAAAATAATATTTGACAAAGATATTCAGGAGACCATTATTTTTTTTTAAGGCATGACAAAAATGTAAAAAAAAATATTGTTGATTCTCTGCAGTCCACAACATTTGTAGTAAAACTGTAGAAACAAAAATGAAAAAGCAAATCTAAATGAGGTTAAAGAACAATTGTAAAATGGCAATAAAAAAATCTTTATTAATTAATATTAAAAAAATATATATATCATGTAATTATTATAACAAAATTACAATATAAATAATTAAACCATTAATAATATTACTCATACACTTTTAAAAGTGTTTTTATCTTGAAACAGTCCACATAGGCTTAGGCACTAGCGTACTCTTGGGTGTTTAAGGTTAAGTAAAAGAAAGTTTGTTAACACAGGTATTAAAAAAGAAGATTATGAGAAAAAACTCATAACTTCTTAGCAGGTTCAATAGTTTAGACCTTCAAAGAATAAGTTCGGCACTCCGTGTTGCTTTATTACGAGCAGCCAGCAAGAGAATTAAATTGGCTAATTTATCGGAGCAGTAACCGTGGAAATACCTATAAAGAAGTAACAGATTTCCTACAGCTTGTAAAATACCTGTGCTAAAATACTGGCTATTCTTTGTATGGAATCAAAAATGCTTAGAGATGTGAAAGACGCCCCGAATAGACAATAATAGATAGTAGACGAATTATTGCATATAAAGAAAAAACATCAATTTTTTCTGAATATTAGCTCTTTAAAGGAAATTACTTAGTCCGTACTTGTAAATACAGGCATAAGAAATAACAATTAAACATTTATAATTTTCTTTTTTTCTACTATCTTCAAAAACAATAACATGTAGTTTTTAGCCCAAACGAATAACCAACTAAATTAACAATCTTAAAATAAGTCATTTGAAAAAGAATATGCAAATTTAAGACATTTATAAATTGCATGCTCTAATAAAAGACCAAGATTTATTTTTTGAATTTAATGTAACATGAAAAGAGACTTACCTTCCTTTGAGCAAAATTGATAACCTCTCGTCCGCAGGACTTATGTCCTCTACGGCATATATATCACCACTTTCTAGAGTCAGAACTTTAGCTTCTTTAACTAATTCTTTAAAATGCTTTTTACTGACACGTAGGGGTTTAAATACCTAAAACGAAAAAGAAATATTATTTACCTTCTATATTAGTTATTAGTTATTAAAAAATATATTAGCATTTAAGTCTTCGTGGTTTGTTAAAGGATAAAAAAGCATAATTAAACAGGTTGTTTTATAAAAAAATAATTGACATATAAGTAGGAATAAAATGAAATGAAAGAAACTTGTCTAGTAGATTAGAATGACTTAATGGTTAGTTATTTTTAGTCACATAAGGTTTTTTGAACTGTTTGTCAGCAATACACTACTCTGACTACTGTACTGACTAGCCATCTCTGGGAATGGCGAATTTCAGTGTTTGACGCTAACATATACTATACAGAATAAAATAATAAAACTCCTTTAGCAGGTGTTTGTCACGATGTGAGACCTCACTGGGCTTCAAAAAGGTTCGCTTCTTATGAAATAGGTATAAAATAGGAGATATGAGATTGTCTCACTTATGCACTGAAAAATATATGTAGAAAATGTACAAAATAATGTTTCTTGATGATAACTACGTTTCCGTTTGAGCTATTTCGTCCACTAAAAGCCATTTTATAGCAAATTTTATGAATTTCCGGGTTACGCGAAATCTTTTTAAGCCCTTATTTACAGCAATTTTTTGATAGCCATATCTCATTTAATTTTTATGCTATAGAGATACAGGGAAAAGTAAAATTGGCAGCGAAATACAGCTTAATATTTGTTTAAAACAACTTTTGGTTTATTTTAAAAAATGTTTTGTTTTTAATCATTGTAATAAATAGAGGGTCGCTTTTATGTATGGAAACGGTCGATTATTTGCTAAAGTAAGATAGCTAGCGAATAATGTTAAATACAAAACTTTTAGGGTTTTTAGAAATCTATTACTGCACATAAACTAAGTATACAGGATCAGTCAAAAAACCATGGAAGAACAAAGTTACTTTATTTTAAATGATACCCCATGTATATTATTCAATATTCCAATTACTTACAAGATTCTAAAAAAAATGTTAAGCACACTACATACTTAATCTTAACCATTTTCGAGATATCGAGTTTCGAATATCGTTTTCAAATAAATCTAATAACAATAATAAAAAAGACAAACTAAGTTTTAGTAGACAACAATTTGAAATCCTATTTTATAAGGTGCTCAAAATGTTCACCGTTTACCTCCTGAAAGTAATGAATTCGTTGAACAAAATTTGGTGGCGAATATATAAAAGGATATTGGGAGCAATACTGGAAATTTCATGCCTTATTTTGTGTTACAAATCTTCGATATTTTGTGGCCTATTTTTGTACACTTAATTTTTGATATGGCCCCAAAGGAAAAAGTCAAGAGGGGTCATATCAGGAGACCTAGCAGGCCATTCAATTGCACCTCTGCGCCCAATCCATTTACCAGGAAAAGTTTCCTCTAGATATTCCCTGACCATCCGTCCAAATGTGGGTTTTGGGCTGACCAATATCTAGAGTTAAGTCGATTTACGTGCCCGTTTAGACAAAACGTTGGTTCATCAAAAAATAAAATATGGTTGAGAAAGTTGACATTTCGATTCAATTTAACCATAATAATTTCGCAAAACTGAATTATGCGATCAAAATCGTCTTCACTCAATTCTTGTAACAAATGAATTTTTTGGTTTCAATTTTTCTTCTTTGGTAATTTTTTTAATGGAATATCGACTCATATTATGGTTTATATATATATATATATATATATATATATATATATATATATATATATATATATATATATATATATATATATATATATATATATATATATATATATATATATATATTATATATATATATATATATATATATATATATATATATATATATATATATATATATATATATTTAAATGGCTTATTTTTAGAATCTATGTATTCTAAAACATTCAACTTCTTGGACATACACTAACCTCTACAAAAAAAAGGCCCTTACAACCTTTACCCCCAATTTCATAGCTGGCTTTATCGCCAACCGCTTATTAATTGATTTCTCAGTAACAATGTTTTGTCAAAAATTTGAAATCGGAATTTAATTAAAGCATGCGGTGCAACAATGAGATGAAGTTCTTTTCTCAGTGTTCATTTGTTAACAGTGTTCTCCAATAAAAACAGGGATAATGACGTAAGGAAAAGATATAAAATGTTTAAAAAAGGCACCAGTGATATTTCAGTGGACAACAAATAAAGTAACTGCTGCTCCCCACAGGGTGTTACGAATTTTGGTAAAGAAACTTCGTCTTATTTTTGACAGCTTGTGGTGGCCGGTTTTTTGTAAAGGTTAGTTTATTAGTAAGGCCTAAATAAAGTAAATTATTTATGGGTTATAATAAATTTTCATACATCTGGTTATGGTGCCAGTTTGATTGCTTAATTTTTTGGGCGACACATCTTAATTTTATCATAACCCACTTAATTTTTGTTTAAAGACTTTTACCAATACCTTATTTTAAAGATCTTTTTGAGTAGGTATTTTAAAAAAGGTTTTATAATTTTATCCAGAAAAGTTTATCATTTCCCCTGTATTTAATGTTGAAATCTTGGCACAAATTTACGGCAAACAAAAAATCAGCTTTAAAGAGCTATAACTCACTTTGTATAGCATCCACAACAATAAAAAACAAATTTCTTTGCTTTCAGTGGACTTTATTTTAGTGAGGAATGATTTTTCTTATACGCAAGGTACCTACTTGAGTTATTTGCGGAAACAGTAAAAAAACATTTTTAATCACGAACAACTCAAAAAGTATTGGGTTATCAAAAAAACTTTGTACCTACTTTTTTGCCTAAAATAAATTTATTTATCGACTATCGGGGATATTTTAAATATTCACATTTGACCCTCCCTGAAAAAGTGGCATTCACCCCGGGTGAAAGCGCATATCGGCGCTATATAACTTTTGTTATTTGTCTCATTTTACAACTTACTACTTTCAAAATTTTAAGTCAGTCGGTGAAGTTATTAAGAATTCGGAGCAAAAAGGTTCAGTAACTAGACTAATATTGGTTTTGTTAAATTTAAATCTATAAATGGTAATAAAAATTTTCGTAATCATATATTAAGCATATTTTAAAAATAATTTTAATCTTAAAATGACGTTTTTAATAATGCGGGTTGTTTTTTATTGTTTTGCTTTAATTTAATTTAAAGTAAATAAAGCGTTCTAAAAATTAAAATTAAGATTTAAGAACTAATATCATGAATCATTTACGCAAAATCGGTTTAAAATTGGCACTTGTATCCCTTGAAGATTTTAAATTTGAAAAAACTTTTACATTCATGTACTATCAATAATATCCATTCCACAAAATTATAACGTGAACTACAATGACAATCCGTTGAAGAATACAAATATTTAAAGTTATACTTCGATCTTGCGTGATAACCTTTTAAAGTTTTACATACCTTAAATGAAACAATTAGTGTAAGGAAATGGTAATCTAAAAATAGATTTTATTTGCATATAAAATTTGGCATTTGGGTATTTTATTAGGAAAATTTTAGCAAACTACTATATTTAGCAGCAGCGATTATACCGAATTAAAAATTAAAAGTCAGTATAGATAAACGACCACTTTTTGTATCTGTTTCGTAAAAATAGTCTAATGGTCTACTATAAGGATTATATTTAAAGTTTTTTTGGTTGCTTTTATTAACATTTTATTAACAATAACAATAATTGAACCAGATTTTGTTTGTATCTAAATGTTAAAAATATTAATTTCTAAAGATTTTAAAAAACATATTAATATATAAAAGACTTGCTTGACTTCTATATCGTAAAATAGAAGCATTTTTAACGAAGGAGAACAGAATTATAGTGTAAATCTGTAAAATCGATAGTGGTAAAACTCATATAGCTGCCATTTTTTTCTGGTAGGTATTTGTCCGGCTTTCCAACTATCAAATTTTACGATAAGTTTAAAAAAATAACGAAATATATCATTTTCTGCACAATAATAATTAAAGTAAATTTTACTCATACTTATATAATATGCGTTTGTTAAAAAAATATTTAATAAATAAAATTAATTTTTACTCATATACACGGAACTATGATATTTAAATTTATATTGTTGACTTTTAATTTAAGTACAGGGTCTTTGATTATATTAACGTGGCTTCTGGAGCCTTTTTATTTCAAGACAGTAAAAAATGTTTTATATAAAAATTGTAGGTTTTTTTTCATATTATCTTTTGAAATTATCAGTAAAAAAATATTGCAATAAAAAAATGGAAAAATATAGGCAACTTCAACTTTCTTAAATGAAACACCCTGTATATTAAAATGTAAATAAATTGAGAAAAAAAATCATATTAGTATCAGGAAAGCTACAAAACAATAAAATTGTTTTAATAAATTTATAATATATATATATATATATATATATATATATATATATATATATATATATATATATATATATATATATATATATATTATATATATATATATATATATATATATATATATTATATAGAAGGTCCTGCAGCTCACCTCCCGTCTTGTGTGGCTCATTTATTATTTAATGTAAAATTTTCATATTTTGCGGACGTTACCTTTAACCTACGGTGCATTTCAGGAAAATAATTTTGGTTATACAGGGTGTCACAAAGAAGTGTGACGTCACGACGGTGCATTTTTTTAAATGGAATGCTTTGTATTTTTGTATATTTAGGTACCTCTTGTAGTCATCTATCTTTCTCTAAAATTTTGTTAACATCGGTTCAGTAATTTCAGAGAAAAAAATAAAATATAAAAAAAAACTGTTTTGCACCATTGAATTTAAAAATGAATAAAAATACCAATAGTGCTTGGATTAATGGAATTAAACAACAAACTTATTAAGTAACGTAATATCAGTCGCTTAGGTCATGTTTGGTTAATTCGAACTGTACAGGATGTCCAAAATTTAGTGTCAAACTCTTCAAATTTGAAAGCACTTTATTTTTCTTATTTTAAATATAAGCCCCTGTATATTTTTAGGTCGTTAGATGCAGAATTAAAAAACAAACATTTTTCTAATTATAACCCTATCGAAATTCCTAACACATTAAAAGTTATTCGTTGAAAACTCATTTTGGCATCTATTTTAATAGTAATACCATTAAATAAAAATGATAGGTGGCTATAAAAAACAATTTATTGACAAAAGAGTTTCCTAATATCGTTAACTATTACCTAGAAATTGGTTAAAGTTACATAAAAGTTAGCCAAAAGGTATTAAAAATTAAAAATTAGTTTTATTTAACATTTAAAGGTTTTTTTAAATTAATTTAATTTAATTAATAAATAATAATAATTTACTCGATTTTTTATAATACGTCAAAATAAGATTATGTTAGTTAAATATGCTCCAATGTCAATAAATTGTTTTTCATAGCCACCTATCATTTTTATTCAATGGTATTACTATTAAAATAGATGCCAAAATGAGTTTTCAACGAATAACTTTTAATGTGTTAGGAATTTCGATAGGGTGATAATTAGAAAAATGTTTGTTTTTTCATCCTGCATCTAACGACCTAAAAATATACAGGGGCTTATATTTAAAATTAGAAAAATAAAGTGCTTTCAAATTTGATAAGTTTGACACTAAATTTTGGACATCCTGTACAGTTCAAAATAACCAAACATAACCTAAGCGACTGATATTACGTTACTTAATAAGGTTGTTGTTTAGTTCCATTAATCCAAGCACTATTGGTATTTTTATTCATTTTTAAATTCAATGGTGCAAAACAGTTTTTTTATATTTTATTTTTTTTCTCTGAAATTACTGAACCGATGTTAACAAAATTTTAGAGAAAGATAGATGACTACAAGAGGTACCTAAATATACAAAAAATACACAGCGTTCCATTTAAAAAAATGTACCGTCGTGACGTCACACTTTTTTGTGACACCCTGTATAACCAAAATTATTTTCCTGAAACGCACCGTAGGTTAAAGGTAACGTCCGGCAAATATGAAAATTTTACATTAAATAATAAATGAGCTACATAGGACGGGAGGTGAGCTGCAGGACCCTGTATATATATATATATATATATATATATATATATATATATATATATATATATATATATATATATATATATATATATATATATATATATATATATATATATATATATATATATTCTAAACTTTCATAAATTAAGATCTAAACAACAAAAGAATGGTACATTAAAAAAAAAACAGTAAACATTTTAAAATAGCATAAAATACTACAACTATCAAGAAAAAATTTGAAAAATCATGATTTAAAACTCTTCTACTGAATAAAAATCTTTGCTGACCAGCAGTGCCTTTAGTGTTGTTTTAAAACGCTTCAAAGGCATTTCTTTAACAGTAAAAGTATACTTGTTAAAAAGCTTGATACCCAGGGATTCTGTAGCATTCTAGCATCTCACCATTCTACAGAAAGCCACAACCAAATTATTTCTATTACAAGTGTCATGTTATGCAGAGTGGGCTGCTATCACTGTTTTCAGAGAAACAAAGCCACTTGGACCACGCAGAGCAAAAACCGATTTGCTGAGTCTGGCACACACACAGGCCACATGCTTATCGAACCTGAGACTAACATCAAGATGAATCTCGAGAAAGCTGGCCACCTCTAGATTATTATTAAGATCCAACAGATCTCTCGGCAATTTTACTATTTTTTTCACGTTTTTACTTTCGGATTTTTTAAGCTTTCTGCCATCTTTTCTCCTTGAGTTATGACGACTTCTGAAAAGGTTCGAGAAACTAGGCTGGGAAGTGCCGGTATAAAAAACTGGTGCAGAATTTGTAAATACTGCACCTCCAGAAAGAGACCTAAAGCACAAAGCCATGGTAAGATGAAGCAATACAATATGGGGGCACATTTTGAAAGAATTGTCATGAACATAGCAGGACTATTTCCAGTAAGTAAATTAGGTAATTGCTGTATATTGGTAGATATGCATTACCTCAGCAAATGACCGGAAATCTATGCAATAGCAAATTAAGAAGCTACCAATGTTGCCCACGTACTATTTCAACAATGGATTTGCTTATATGGATTAAAAATAGAGTGACACTCTTATCAAGGCAGAAACTTTGAGTCAGATCTGTTTAAGAACCTTTGTAATCTCTTGAAAATCCATAAAACCTGAACCACACCTCTTCATCAACAGTCAGATGAAATGGTCGAGAGATCTAAAGAATTCTTGATAACTACCTGAAAATTAAAATAAATCACCAACAAAGTAACTGGAACAACTGTATACAGACGTTTTATTAGCATATCGCTCCGCAATTTACGAAAAAACCTGAATATTACCTGCAAAAGTAATTATTGGAGCGAAATAATTGTGCCTTCCAGTTACTTACCTACTGAAAGACCTTCTACCATTGAAGAGCTAGCAGAAGATGTCAGCTCAGTAAACAGCTGCAAGAGATACACTAGGTTGTTCGTAATACGATACAAAAAGAAAGGGATCGTATGAAGTCCCGCTATGACTTGAAAGCTAACCATCGACAATCAGGGATTCAGGGTCGGTAAAAAACTTTGGTTATATAATTCAAGAAGAACCAAGGGGCCTTCACCGAAACTTTAGAAGTCATTTAAGGGACCATATAGAACAGTGACCCGGCTTAATGATTTGGTGTACGGAATTGAGAAGAGCTTACATGAGGAAATGAAAGTAGTATATCTAAAACGGCTGTGTCGTTATTAAGATCGAAAAGATACTTGTTCGAGGTAATCAAAACTTAGAAGTGAGCAATGTTATGGACTTAAAAAATATGTGTTAGTTTATAGAATTGCAGAAAAATTGTTTAATGTAGGTAAATAATTTATTTGAATAAATTACCTCACTTTTCCCCATTTCGACGACCCTTGTGAATGATCCTGAAAGCTCTTAAATTATCCATTTTGCACCTATATAAAAAATTCTTCAAGGTAATTTTAGACCTTTCGATTCTTATCCACGTTACTATAAACGGTGCTAGAAAGCTTCAAAAGGGTCAGAGTGTTTTTGACTGCCGAAAGATTTATTTAAAAAAAGTAACAGTTAAACAGTTAGTTACGTCCATTGTTGTTACCATCGTAAAGTTTGTTAACCTGATGGCCAGTAAAAAGTTTTAAAGCTGCGATGCTTATTGATTTGATAAAAACTACAGCAACTAATTTTCTAAATGCCAACATATAAAAATAATTAAAAGCTAAAACAGTTTGACCAATAATAAATAAATAAACTTTTAATAAAAAATCATATTCGCAAAATTTTGTATACTTTGTCGAAACAACCATAAAGGAATAATTTCTAAACATTGGCTATTATTATAAAATTAATAAAGCTTTAGATAGCATGTATCATTTATGCATGTTTTCGACGTTTCACGACGTATAATCAAATTTCTAATAAGATTTATTTCTTTTCTTAGATCTGAATAGTTTTAGAGATTTATAGTTTTTATTCAATTTAATATAAGATTCTTGTCATATTGGTTTATTTTTAAATCTGAATGTTTAATTACCTTGTTTGTACATTTAATTACTACTAAAGAAAAAAAGTATAAAAAAATTATAAAATTATTTTCTTTTATGGATATAACTTTAAAAACAAATATATACATGGCTGGCAAACCAATTTCTTAGGTGCAGAGATTTTAAGTGCGATAAAAGGAGATGTCGATTTAATAGGCAAAGGCTTAAGCGAAATAAGGACAGACAGAAAATGCTTTCCCCTTCTTTCGGCCCAACATAAAGAGGGGAATACTGTGAGTAGGGCATTCGTGCGACGATCGACAGCAGTGTTGCCGATCTATGGAAAATTCCCCCAAACGTGGGGAACTTTATAAAAATGCAGGGACAAATTGGGGGAAATTAAATTTATGGGGAATTAAGCCATCAACATTTTTTAAATAAAATAAATTCCGAAATAATTTAAACTAGTATAATTTATAAATGATTTTTATTTGTGTTGTAATATTTTAAATAAATTTAAATAAAATAAATAATGTGAATTAACATCTTTATTTTAAATCTCCAAAGAGTATTATTATTTTTCGTTAAATTTAGTCTCTTTTAGTATTATTATTTTTCGCTAAATTTAGTCTCTCCGGTAGTGTAGTGGTCAGAGTCTGGGCTAGCTGCGCCGGCGATCCGGCTTCGATTCCCCGTCGGGAAGACATATTTAGGTAGTAGTTATTTAACAAATAGCGTCCGTGGTGGCACTACCGCGTTGTCTAAAAGGTGCTGTGAAATGCAATATTTGCACATTTCAGTGCTTGGACAGCGTTGACGGAACTGAAAAAAAGAGTGGGTTAAACATCGAAAAACCCGGCACTCACGGTACTCTGGTATTTAGGAGCATATATGTATATATGTTGTTGAATTTTTATCTGACTTAAGCCTAAAAATAAAATAAAAAACTACTATTTAAAAAAAAACTTATGAACATTCTTAAAAATTTATGTAATTATAAGTAATCCCAATAAAAAAAATGCTCTAAAAATAAACCTAAAAGCATTATCATTTTAATAAATGCTCGAATACAACCGTTCTAACATTCGACAATACCCCCGGAGTAGTGGAGTTAGTAATGTCGAATATTTTCGCCCCTAACTAAATTTACAGACCTCTCACGTGATAATCTGTAAACTAGTTAAGTTAATTGGCCCCACAAAAAAGGAGTCAAATCCGATGACCTTTCAGGCCATGGTATGGTACCTCTGCCACAAATAAGTCGTTGAGGAAAAGTCCTAGTATTATTCCAGTTTTATAAAATGTATGATATTTAAAACATTTCTAAAATTGTTAATAACTATTTTAGGAATGGCAACACTGTCGAAAATAGCTGGTCACTTGTACTGCACAGTGGGGCGATCCTACAGTAATATTGGACATTGGAAGGAAAATAAAACTTTAAATTTGGAATTTTTATTGTATTGTTAGTACCAAATAAACCCTTTTTAATTGAGCAGATTGATTTTTAGCCATATTATTGCATTGGTTTTTACATAAAGCGTGGTTATTTTTGCTATGTCAAAAAAACCCTTGGGTTATTAAATCGGTCGTAAACTCTTATTTTATTTTATAAATTATTTTTGCTTTCAGTACACAATAAGTGAATGATAATAAATCAAAAACTGGCACAATTTTTTTTTAAATGCCCCAATTTTTCTTACATCCCGGAAAAAATAATTTTGTTTAATTGCATTCGCAAATCGCCGATGTTTGCCGGAAAAAATACCATTTGGTATGATTTTTTTAGGACTACATTGTCTTATTTACAACGTTGTCAGATCTTGCCTTATTTTGCTTATTCATCCTTTTTTTTCAATTTTTAGTGGTAATATCTACGCGCCTTTGTTAACATTTTAATCCCATTAGTCGTTGCTTCTGTTTGTTATTTGATTATCCCCTTTAAAAGCAAACTGCTGTTAAACCAGGATAGGACCATTGAACAAAACAATTTAAAGAATGCCAAATTTATTTAAAAACACCAAAAGGTTGTTGCCAAATTGTAAATACCTTTAATTTATCATTTAAGTTTTAAGCACTTTAATATTTTCTTTTTTAAATATCGGTCTATTCTCTATGTTATATTATTATGTCCTGAAGAAAAAAAACTAATTTAATAGATTTTTCAATAGTTTTTGTTTATTTTAATTAAATTCAATGGAAATGCTGTTTTGAATTTGCAAAACTGCCATGAAGTAACAGTTCACAAAATGTTATACATGGTCCAGAAATAGTCAAGCTTGTTATTGTACTAATTGGTATGCTTGCAGAAGATGCTCAGGAGGCTAACCATAAATACTTACGAGCATACGGAGAATCTTTTTCAAGAAAATTTTTAAGGACAGCTACCAATAAAGATATCCTCAATAATTTGTTAAATAATTCAGACTCGTTGATATTACATATAAAGAACACTTAACAACGATCACGATCATTTAGAAACGATCTCTTTAGAAGAAAAGAACTTCTAATGGAAACATAAAAAATTGAGATTTTTGAAATATATATTCTTTCAGCTTAAAATTTTCATTATTAAATTAAACAGGGTCATAGATTTTTTTTTAAATTTTTACTTCAAGATATATTTTTGTTTATAGTTTTAGTTTTGCGTTTGTGAATTTTAATTCATTAAAAAAAATAACAATGTATTAAACATAAATATATGTCTTCAAACCAGATCTCATTTGAAGAGATACATAAGATGTATGTACATTTTAAAGTCATCTACGTTATATGCTGGGAAAATTGCTTAAAAAATTGCTAATCATGTACTTTAATAGAGCATTTAATTTGCTTTAAAATGATATCAGAAGCAATACTCTAGGACCATTAGAAACGGAGATATTAATGAATGTCCGGCCTACCCTATCACTCGCCCCACTGTGCGCCGTCGTCCGTCGTCATACTGGAAGTGAAACAGGCGAAATTGTTGTCGTTCTCTTTTCAGTCTGGGGTTATACCATATGTATCCTTGTATATTGCATTAAAATTGCCATTCAAGCTCTTGCCTTGCCAGACGTGTATATATAAAATTAGGTGCTTAATGGTCATTTTATCGTAGAAATATAAAACAAATAACTTTGCTTTCTATTACTGCATTTTTAGAAAAAAATTGTGACTGCCCTTTTGTTGTTTTACTATATTTTTAAACGAAATAACTTAAACTATAGGGTACATGTATTTATATTAAGGATTCAAATAATCGGCACGTATTTATAACAGGCTACTCTAAAGAACTGTAAACCATGTGAAATATTTTAGGTCCGTTTGGTCATTTACCAAGTTTGTTGCTTAATTTTATTTTGTTTCTTATTTTTAATTGATTCTAAGGTGTTATTTTTTACTTCTTCGTACGGTCGGTATATACAATTTTATGACTGTCAAGATCTGGGAATAAATGACACGATTCTAAAAAGTGCTATGCTAAATAAAGAAAATTTTAATTTTGCAATGCACTTAAAAAAACTAGGTCATTTGTTCTCAGATATTGATCATCCTAAAAAAAAATATATCACCCAAAAATTAAATCACTTAACACATTTTAAAAAACTTAAAATCAATTATAATTTACAAACACAAAAAAAACCCTATAAAAAACTTGCTAAATGACCAGAGAGACCTAAAAAATTGACATAGTTCAAGGTTTAAAATTAATAAATAAATTTACTTAACATATATTAATTCCTAGTTCTTGCTAAGTATTATTCATACATATGAATGTATTTCAATTGCAAGACAATAAAGCGTCGAATTAAAAACTTACCTTAATATAAAGTTCAGTTAACTCCAAAGTCAGTGTAGGAGGAAGAAATCTCCAAGTTAGCAAGGCAGTATGTGTACAATTTAATAATACTATAATAGAGTTCCAAAGTAGTATGTCTGGAGCACAAACTTCTATCCCGCCCCATATAGCGAGAAAAAAGTATCCAAAAGATAATAAGGCCCTGAAAATAGAAAACAAAAGCGTTTAATTTGATACCCTGTCGAGTTTTCTAAATAAAAATCCTATTTACTAAAAAACAATTCAAATTAACACAAAAAAGCAGTTATATAATGATAAAAACTGGTTCATAGTTATTTCAACTAAAATCCTGGTTAGGGTTGCCAACCGTCCTTCAGTCGGGAGGACTGTCCTCCTTTGAACCAAAATGTCCTCCGTCCTCTGCAGGTACTGCGAAAAACGCAACTTGTCCTTCTTTCTGTATTCATGTGTTGCCAATTTTTAAAGAAACGTTTTCCAAAATTGAAGGCCAATAAAATCACATATATTGATCTTTTTAAACATTTAAAAGACTTTAAGTTTAAAATTAGGCCTAAAAAGGATAAAAGATTTTTGGTTTTGAAGTTGCAACATGATTAATCGTTATTTGAATCAACATGAAAAAGTAAAAATAGAGAATATTTATTTTTTTACTTTTTTATGATAATATTCTGAACTACATTGAAAAAAACTTTGTTTATACTGATGATAGTTTATTGGTTAAGTTGAAAAATCTCTCTTTAGAACCCGATTTAGAAAATGTTCTTTTTTTTTTAATTTTATTGTCAGTTTAATAAAGGAATTAAATTTACAAAATGCAGTTAGGCTGGACAAATTATTTAACAAAATTATGGTATTTAAAGAACCTACTTATAAAACAAATATTTGGCGTTGTTACACATCTAGCCAAAAATGGTCATTTATTTTTTAAAATATAACAGGTCTTAAAAAGGACCCCGCAATTTTCTTATGGAAAATGGGGATCGACCAATTGTTTTAAACTTTGTATAGTGATAGTTCAACACGCTGATCAGAATTCTCCACGGGCACAAATCCCGAAATATTTTGTGTATTTCAGTAGTCAGTAGTAGTATTTTTCCATATTCTGTTATATTGCAAGCTACAGACTTTTGTGACGCCATTTCATTTTATCTTGCATTGTTTTTTATACTGTGTACAGTTTCTCTCAATAAGGGGATTAATTAATTAATTAATTTATTAATTAATCAAATATAGTTTTTTTAATCCAGCCACCACCATAAGATAATGCTGCCTTTTTTTACTAAATATTTTACATAAAAAGAAATTTGTACCAAATTAGAAAATTTTCTAGGTAAACCGTTAGAAAAATAAATACAACTTATTTACATATATGCTATAGCAACTTTAATCTTACTTATAAAAAAAAATCTGGATTTACCTTACTAAGAGAACACTTTGTTTAAAACTTCCAGGGACCAGAAACGCTGCAGCAAAAAAGAAATTTGCTGTCTGGAACAGACTATGTTGTGCTGGGGTCCATTCTTTACACATTGACCAGGATGAGTCATCTAACGTTCCTATAGGAAAGACAATCAATAAGATATATGTAAAAAAAGTATAAGGGGTCTTTAGCCTTCTTTTATAATTCATTTAAACTTTATTTAAATCATCCATTTATGAGTTTGCTTCCCTTTACTTGGCTGCATTGGTAAAACTTTGTATTCGATTTTAATAACACCAAAATCTTGAACTTCCATTGTCTTTGTTGGTACACAACTTTTCGGTTAGTGATCTCCAACAGTTCCTGTAATAATTCTAAACAAACAGTATTTATTTAGCAAGCCTAGTATTGACACCCCTAATATCTGGCTGTCGTTGTTAAACCGTAAAATAGTATATAAGTTGTAGCTATAAAAATAGTTTTTAGTCATAACTTGAAAATGGTTGAAGATACATCACTAACCTAAATATTGTGTACCGTGTACCAATTAACAAATAAAGTCTTAGATTTTAATATTACTGAAATGTCAACATTGTTTAATACCCTTGAGAAAACTTTGTATTTGAATTTACAATACAATTTTATTTTTTTAAGGTGGAATAACAACGGTTCCACAAAAATAAGCCTAGAAGAAAAGACATCAGATTATTAAAACAAATGTAAGTGTGTCTTAGTTCCTTACATAATTTAATACACGTATAGTAAATTTACAAAAAGCAAAATATTTTTTGGAAAGTATACGGACACATTTTGTAATTAACTGGTTGAATTATACATATAAGTCTATACTTATCCAAGCAATACTAACCGGATGTAATAAAACCTATCTGTATTTAAAGCATAAATTGGTGGCAGATAAATGAATTTCTTTTTTGCAAATCTTGACAAAAAATTTAATAGGGCTTCATTAAACAAAACAATTTAATGCTAAATATGTTCGGGGTGATGTACGGTATAGTATTATTTTAAGGCCTATATTAATCTACAAAAATATTTTTAACTTGTTAAGTTTTGCAGAATTTTTTATTAATACTTTTAGATTTTTGATAAAAGATAGTACAGATAAACTCTAATACAAAAAATTCAAACTAGTAGGAAAACTAAACATAAAGATTTTTTTTAAATATTAAGACAGGTGAAATTTTCATTTTCCCTATTATTAGTTTGTTCGGTTTCTCGGTCTTCTAATACCGTTTTCAGCACAGCTCTTAACGTAACAATAGTGCCGCCATGTGGCGTCATCTAAAATCGTATTGTCAAGTTGGTATTAGGTTAGCATACTATTGTATATTACTCCAGTGAGTTAAACGTTTCCGTTAATGACAGCAGATACATTATAAATTAACTGAAAATGCTACTGCTTAATCGAAGGACTTGTATTCTTTTGCATGGGTTTTAAATAAATCCGTAAAATAACTTAAGGAACTTGTTCACCTCTGCTGCAAATAACATTTTATTCTTCATTAATTTAATGGGCATTGACTTTACTTTTAGTACAAATTATATTTTTTTGTATTTATTTTCCCGAGACTTATAACTTTTTGCTAAAAACAACACTAAAATCTGATATAAACTATTGTTTGAACCACATTACGTTAATAACCCAATTTTGGATTGGACTTATTAAAGTTTGCAAGTAGACAGGTAAAATGTATTACTATACATGTTTTTTGCAAAAACGACACGTTGCCGTATATTTTTTTTAGCCGTTACCGTTGAAATTGTTCAAATGATTAATTGATAAGTAGGTATAGTCGAGGCAATAAAGCACTCAACCTCAGAATTTTTTGCACTAAGACGGATCGGAACGTAGTTTTTTGCATTCGCATCCAAAAATTTTTTGTAAAAAATATACCTACTTTGTGACTTATACAAATTGCATTACTGCAGCCAAAGATGCATTCAAAAAATGCATTTTTTTGAGACGGCTTTTGAAAGATTTAATAACTTTGTAAATAAGAGTCAGAACTCGTCCAAATCGAGTTCTCGGAAGTTTTTGAGGTTGCTGATCACGATTATGATATTCAAATTGACCCACAACCGACCTGGAGCTCAGGAACGCCGATGACCGTCATATCCGTGGAACTCTCCCAAAATTCACACGGGGAAGGAAAGGAACTTGGCACCCGGGGGTTTTTTGGTCGCTGAATTCAAATGTGACATGGTCGAACACCCCCCGAATACTTGGTGCTGCGAAATCTGGACGTGGTCGTCATCCCCGAGAATTTTCCTGACAAGATCGCCAAAAACAACTCGAAAATTATTGTAGGTACGTTTTCGACGTAAAATTTGCCTTAAGCGCCCCAAAAAACGCCCCTAAATGATTTTCGGGCTGTTGGCGATCTTGTCAGGAAAATTCTTGGGGATGACGTCCACGTCCAGGATCCGCAGTACCAGGTATCCGGGGGTGTTTGCCCATGCCACATTTGAATTCAGCGACTCAAAAAAAAACCGGGCGCCAAGTTTCTCTCCTTCCCCGCGTGAATTTTGGGAGAGTCCCACGGAGATGACGTTCAAGACCAGGTTACGGTGCACCAGGTGTTCGGGGGATCGTCTTCGCCGTGAAATTCGCATAAAGCGTCCCAAAAAACCCCCCATACATTTTTGGTTCGTTTTTTTCGATTGTGTTAAGAAAACCGTCGGAGATGAGGTCCGCGTCCAGGTTTCGGTGCACCAGGTGTCCGGGGAGTGTTCGCCGATGCCATATTTGAATTTAGCGACCCAAATAAACCCCTGGGCGTCGAGTTTCTCTCCTTTCCCGCGTGAATTTTGGAAGAGTCCTACGGAAATGATGTTCATCGCCTTTCCTGAGCTCCAGGTCGGCTGTGGGTCAATTTGAACAAGTTATCAACGAACTCGAAAACCCCCGAGAACCCGATTTGGGTCTGTTATGACTCATATTTACAAAGTTATTAAATCTTCCAAAAGCCGTCTAAAAAAATGCACAAAGTCGGTACATTTTACAAAAACTTTGAAGCAAATCAAAAACCGATTTCTGATCCGTCTTAGTGCAAAAATTTCGAACTTTTGGCCTTTTTAGTGCTTCATTGCCTCTACTAGTAGTAAAACAACTTAAGTATAAAACTTCTGATAAATGGCATTTGTCAAAACCTGTAACTGTCAAAATAATTTCTGTTAAAAGTAATATTTATCAAAATAATATCTATTAAAAATAATATCTCTCGAGTAATATATGTCTATTAAAAATGGCATTGATATCGTGTTTACTAAAAATGTGTTTTTTTTTTAATTTAATCTCTTTTACATTTAGCCTCTTAAAAACCATGTTAACGTACGCTTATACATCATTTAAATAGAATATTAGAATATTTGACTGTTTGAAATGGAATTATTCATTAAATAAAACGCACACTTTTTTGTAATTCAATGTTAAAACAAAAATAAATCTTAAATAAAATTATGTATTCAAATATTTACAAAATAATACTATTAGGCAGAAAACTAGGGCCCTACAGCAGCATCAACTTAGAAAAGACTCGACCTTCTATAATGCCCGTTAAGCTAGGGCAACATCCACAAAGCATCATATCGCATTTTCTGCTAAAAGTTGTAGATTCATTTATTAAACCCAAAATCTTGTGCTTAGCGTTAACGATACTTTGACTTTTAAATTTGTTGTGCAATATGCATAACAGTATCGTGCTAGGTTTTATCAGGATGTAAAATTTTACCCATTAATAAGCTATTTAAAATTTGTAATCAACATTGACAACAAGATCCACAAGTGGCCTTTGTATTTTTGATAGCTCATACCCTGTTCTAAAAACGTGTTTAGTGGTAGTACCTCTTTAAAAGATAATTTAATACGTGCTTTCTTTGATTTTTTAAGGGTCTTCATGGCTTTGATATAAACGTTCGATATCTTATGTTCAAAATTTTTTTGCGTTTTCTCCCGCGCTGAACATTGATGCCATAGTAATAAAATTCCTAAGTTTTTCTCCTTTTTCGACAGATAAAATACTTACTTAAAACTAAACAATCCAAAGCTTTTGTTTTTAACAATTAACCAGCTAAATTTGGAGTCCCAAGAACTAAAGGCAACAAATCAAAATTTATCAGGTCACGAAGTAGGGTTGCCATGTTGTCAATGTTAAAAGATTTAAGTATTTCTTTGGAAATTTGGATTTATAAGAACGAACTCAAGGGATCAAAATTTATTGTTACGAACCAGAACAAATTAATATTTTTTTGAATGGACACGGCCTTCCGATGCGTTTTGGTTCATTTTGAGCACTGTTTAATACACATTTGACCCTTTAACAAAACCCCCCTAGCGTATGCTCATGCACACAATCAGCCAGAATTTAGACCTACTCTCGACAAATTATTATGACATATTTGGTTTAACTCGGTAATTGAAGGAACTCAAGAAGCAGTCAGACTCGACAAGATGCTCTTGAAAGAACCTCAATCACAAATATTCACTTTAAAGAAACCCACAGAGGATCACACAAGAACGGCAAAATAGACCATGAGAGAAATACTCAGGGTACACTTTCTGGGATGCAAAATAACCAGTATGTCACTGGAAAACTGCAAAAGCCCAGACCTTGGAATCCCAGGGTACTCCTCTAGGGAGGACTGGCAGGTAGCAAAATCAGTGATAAGCGTAGAGAACGCACTTACTAACAGACCTCTACACTAGAACCAATATGCATACACAGCAGGTAAGTCCACTAAAACAGTATTACATGAGCTTGTAGAGAAGGCTGAGTATCTTAAATACAAGGAGGTACTAATGTGTGCATTCCTAGATTTAGAGGTAGCATTTGAGAACACGTCACTTACATCCATCTCAAACGGGTCGAGGCGCGAAGAGATCGACGCAACAAGCCGCAGGTGAATAAACTGCATGCTTAAGACTAGATCAATATATGCTTCACTTCTTAAAGAAACTCTTGTAGGTCGGATTGGGCGAGAATGTTCGCAGGGGGGCGTCCTGTCCCCACTGTGCAGTGGAAACTTCTTTCTCAGGTGCCGTGGGTTGTGAGAAATAAAAGAGAACAGCTTCTTTCCACTTTTAATATGTATTTTTTAATAATTTTAAAAAAATGAACAATAGCAGAATACAACTAACAGCCATCGGCTTCACGGCCGTACCGTCTCTACCCCTCCTTTCTACCCCTCACGACCGTTCTCCTCTCTCCTTCGGTGTTCTTCGCCTTCCCCTAATCCTAAGTTACAGCTGACATTCTTTTATAATACCTAGGATGCTCGATAAGAACCATAACATTACCCCCCAAATTAAATTCAATCATCCAAGAGTGAATTTAATTTTCCTAATATTTACCTAAAGTCTACTTAACTTAAATATTCTAAATAAAATATTAATAACTGCTGAACAAACATAGGTATAAAATAAACACTTTAAAATGTTGTCATAACAGGATCTTTATAAAGTTTAAGATTAATAACATTTTGTTTCGAATGCTCGTGTCCTTCAGAGTCTTTCAAAATATAAGAATTTGGACCTGCCTGTCGAGCAATATAAAAGGGACCAGAGTATAATAAAAAGAACTTACGTATAGTCCGATTTTCTGCCGATGATTGAGGATGGCATTTAATAAGAACTTTATCCCCTTCTTGAAACTTAATAGATTTAAGTAAAGAGTTTGCCTTTTTGATTCGACGTTCTGTACGCGTTTGCAGACGTTCTCTGGATAACACGATGATCTGATCTTTGCCTAATATTTCTTTTGTCTTAGGAAAATCAATATAAGTCTCGATCGGATGTTTTATTTTAACCCCAAACTGCACAAAATTTGGCGTAAAGCCAGTGGCTTCATTAATGGCATTGTTGTAACAATTTTCAACAAAATCCAGTACACAAGCCCACCGCGTATGTTTATCAAAACAATAGGAACGCAAAAGACGACCAATTTCTCGGTTATATCTTTCAGTTAAATTACCTTCTGGAAAGTATACAGATGTGTACTTTGATGCGATACCTTCACGCTCTAAACTATCAATATAATATTTACTTGTGAATTGACTAGCATTATCACTTAGAATGTATTTGGGTTTTTGAATGGTTGGAACATAATGACCTATAATTTTATTTATAATTGTACGAGCAGTAGCTTTCTTTAAAGGATATAATTTGACAAATTTTGAGAACGCATCTACCAATACCAATAATTGAGACGCACCCCCTCGCGATATCGGTAAAGGTCCAATTAAGTCGGTGCTACAACATTTAAAGAACCTCTATTTATTTTTGATATCTTTGCCCGTTGGCAAAGATCGCAAGATGAAACAATTTGGCCTATTTAGCGTTGCATTTTTGGCCAGTAAAATTTTTCCTTCATTTCATTAAATACCTTAGATCGCCCAAAATGACCATTACCCACGTGATGAGCCATTACTAGATCATTAACCTGTAAGCTAGGTACCCATAATTTAAACCCTGGACATAAATCATCACCTCGCTTAAACAACAGTCCAGTATGTACAATAAACCATAAAAATATTTTGTATTGTTTTACAGTAAAAATAACAGGTTGAGTCTCTATCATTTCTAAAAATAATATCTTATCCTTTATCCATTCTTCTTTTAACTGATCTGCCCGAAGTCCTTAAAACGATTTTTAATTTTTTTATACACATCCGTTAAATTTATTTGCATAATTGAATAATTAGTTAATTTTTCGGGAACTAGATTTAAATTTTTGTTAGCAGGATACCTTGACAGAATATCCGCCACTTTATTCTCAGATCCCGGGCAGTGTATAACTTTAAAATTAAACTCTTGTATTAACATAACCCAGCGAGAAAGGCGAGCAGATTTAAGTTTCGATGAAAGTAAAAAACATAGTGCTTTGTGGTCAGTTACGATCACTAAATCTTGCCCCAGAACTAATGTTCGCCATTGTTTTAGACAATATACAACTGAGAATAATTCTTTTTCAGTAATAGTGTACTTTAATTGAGCTCCCTTTAAAATAGTACTTGTATAAGCAATTACATCTTTATCATTATTTTCCGATCTTTGATAAAGAGTACCCCCCATTGCAAAATCAGAACTGTCGCATTGTATAAAAAATGTTTTATTAAAATTTGGATGTGCAACCACAGTGGCGCAAAAGAAAGATTTTTTAATCATAGTAAAAGCCTTTTGCTCCGTTTCGCCCCAAGACCATTTTACATTTTTACGTAATAAAGGTAACAAAAATAATTTATTTTTATTTTCTTCTCCTTTTATATTAGCTTTATTAACTATTTCGCTAATATTTTTTTCGTTATATCGATGCATTAACGGTGCCGTAGTTTTAGGTTCTACGTCGACAGAATTATCACTACACATAGAAATATGTGATATGGAACTCCTATCCGAAAATTGAGAAAACGGAATCATATACTTTTTATTCTCGAAAGAAAACAAAATCATTGCTTCTTTAAAATCTATATTAACTTTATATTCGGACAACCAATCCGCCCCAAATAACACATCCCGATTTAGATTAGGTATCACGAAGCATTTAACATCCAAATTTACCTCCACCCCTTGTA
The DNA here is from genome assembly GCA_019359885.1 of Listronotus oregonensis. Lineage (NCBI taxonomy): Eukaryota > Metazoa > Arthropoda > Insecta > Coleoptera > Curculionidae > Listronotus > Listronotus oregonensis. The sequence goes on from JAHBCN010002687.1 coordinate 48,482, forward strand.
TTGAAATAGGTAAAAGGACCTGAGACTTAACTCTTTGCTGTTTTCCACCGACTGCAAGTTTTATCGATACATTTGTCATAGGTAAAATTTTTAGATTTATAATCTTGGAAATCATGTTAAAAAAATTTCCCGAAATCGCCGTAATTTCACTGCCGCTATCTAGTAAAACATCTACATCTAAATTAGCCACACGTCCCTTAATTTCTGGTGAACCCCCTGTAGTCTCTAGATCACATTCGCTTTCCTCTATTTCACAATCGCTATAATCCACGTCGTCGTTAAATTTCGTAATTTCGATTCGTCTTATATTTGTATTTTTATCATCTACTCCCCCACGTCGCCAATTATTTCGGTTTCCCCCTCCATTGTTATGACGTTGATTTCCACCACCATCCGCTGATGAAGTGGGATCGCTTCCTCTTTGATTGCGTAGCAAACCCGTTTGTTGACCGACGTTGCCAACTCTGGCCTCCGTAACACCATATGTTTCATCCATATTTCGTAGGTATTCGTCAACTTCATCGAATGTTTTTAAACCGAGCGTAATTATTCCTCTTTGTATTTCCGGTGAAAAATGCTTAGTCAAAAGAGAGATTAATTTTTGTTCAGGTATAGGTGTAGACAGAAAACCTCCCTGATTAAATAAATCTAAGAAATATGCCGAATGACTTCCGGATTGAAATTTGCCGTAGCTTAACTTCAAGAAAAGATCACGTTGTTTGTCAATTCCCCAAAATCTATTGATATACGCATTCTCAAAATCGTCAAAAGTTAAAAAACTATTTTCTTTTATCGTGACCCAATCCCCTGCAGTACCTCTTAGACATGGTAATACTAAGCCCAATTTATACCGCTCAGGCACACCGGCATCTTCAATTATTTTTTAAATCTTTTTCAAAAAAATCATGGGGTGAACTTTTCCATCTGGGTAAAAAAATAAATTTCCACCCCCCAGCTCTTTAAAATGTGCAATATAGGAACGGTGATCTGAAGAACACGATTCCACATTTTTAGCGACACTATCTTTATATTGGGATTCATTATTTATTTCCCTTTTTTCCTGAGATCTATCTAAAACTAACTTATCTACACTTTTTTGCAAGCTTACTATTTCTTCAGCTAACTGCCCTAAAATATTGTCTAACCTATTAGAGCCTTGCCGATTTGAGGGAGTACTAACATCATCAACCTCATCACTATCGTCATATATAAAATTAGAATTTTGTCGCTTTTTACTATTTCTTTTCGGAGGCATATCGGTAAAATAAACAAGACCTATAACTGTAGACACAAAATCAAAATACAATAAAAATCTACAGACCTGTTAAATTATGATTTGTTTCTCAAGTTAGAAAATATGCCAAATTACAACTAAAAAAATTTAGGCACAAAATCATTAAAGTGATTATTTCACAAATTCTTTGTCAACACCGCCAAAGTGGTGAAAATATGAAGTAAAATAATAATTATTATTTTTTTTATCCTCAACAACAGTTTTTAAACTTTTAGAACTAAGTTAGATATAGGTAACTAATCTAAAAATAGTATGTTTAAAATTAGTCTTTAGACTTTAAATTATTTTAAACACCACAAAATCGAAGTAATTGGAAGTCTTTAAGTGCTGCAGGACTGCGTCAAACTGCATGCCACAATATCGAAAAGGTATCATAAAAGTCGCTTGGTGTGCTTTTTTTTTAAGCAAAAAAATAAATAGTCAAACTGGAATAAGCTCACCGAATTTTCACCATTTCACCAATTTTCGAGAGTCGATCCCTCCAAGATGGCTTCCTTGTTGCTTTGACTTCCCGGTCGCGAGAGGAAGGATTCCTACTGTAGCACACCTAGCGGACATTAGAAGAACTCGAAACGAAAATGGCAAATTAAATGGCAAAATTTTTATATAGTCATATTCTAGTGTCCTCAGGGATTTCAAATATACTTGCGCAGAAGAGAAATTATGTGTTTTAATATTTTTTATTTCGATTTTAAAATTTAAAATTACCATTGATTTCTTCATATAATGCGAAAACTCCCCTTTATGACAAGAAACAGCAAGAAATTATTTTTAAGGTTAACCGTGCAGTGTTGCCAAATCGGGGTCTTTTCCAATACGTCTCCGCATTTTCACGTCTGAAAAATAATTGGGTAAAATAAAAAGCCGCTTTGCTTACCAGAACTAACCTTGACCGACCTTTTAGACAAATTCAAAAGCTTTTAGTTCTAGTCGGTCATGGTTAGTTCTGGTAAGCAAAGCAGCTTTTTTTTTATCCCAATTATATTTCAGCTCACTAAACAATAAAAATAAGGTTAGGAACTTTTTAGGTTGCCTAAAATCTCGCTAGAGGCGTTAAAGTAGGAATCCTTCCTCCCGCGACCGGGAAGTTTGCTTTGAGCCGTTCTTTTTTCCTCACGCCGCTAGTTGGGTGCCAAAAATGCACTGGAAACTTCTTTCTCAGGTGCCGTGGGTTGTGAGAAATAAAAGAGAACAGCTTCTTTCCACTTTTAATATGTATTTTTTAATAATTTTAAAAAAATGAACAATAGCAGAATACAACTAACAGCCATCGGCTTCACGGCCGTACCGTCTCTACCCCTCCTTTCTACCCCTCACGACCGTTCTCCTCTCTCCTTCGGTGTTCTTCGCCTTCCCCTAATCCTAAGTTACAGCTGAGATTCTTTTATAATACCTAGGATGCTCGATAAGAACCATAACAACTGCTATGGAACCTTGTCATGGAAGACCTACTACTACTCCTACAACTGGAAGGGCACCAAACTTTGGGATACGCAGACGATCTCGTCATTATGACCCAAGGAAAATTAAACGACACTATTAACGATAAAATGCAATAGGCCATAACCATAGTTACCAGATGAGCGGGAGAGGGGGGACTAAACATAAGCCCTTTCAAATCAGCTATTATCGCATTCACTAAAAGAAAAAAAAACTAAAGGGTCTGAATTCCCTTAACCTAAGAGGAGAAACAATCAAGATTGTGGAAGAGGTAAAATATTTAGGTGTCATCCTAGACCTTAAATTGACCTCGAAGAGTTCCCAAAAAAAACTTGGTTATTGGGTTATTTTAATATATTTTCTTTTTATATTTGACCTCTTAAAGAAACTACTAACGTAGGCGCATGACTTACAGGATCTACCAGAATCGGGACCTTACCCAAACCAAATAAAATACCAAAAACGGTTTGATTCGGATATAGTGTTTCTTTTAATGACAAAAGTACACAAAATTTCACTGGATTCTGTTTTTAATTTTTGTGTGACAATTCTTGTGCTATTTTATTTATGTATTATAACACATATGTAATGCAATAAAGGTAAGTAAAACTATGCAATACATGCCACTGCTAGTGTTTTCATGTATGTATTATATTACATATATAATGCTATGAAGATAAGTAAACATATGCAATAAAAAATAATCTTTTAATAATTAAGATTTGAACCTAGTGTTCAGTGGCATGTTTACTAGGGACGCGAGGAAAGCGCCGCTTTTCCTAAAAAATTTTTTTTTGTTTTTATTATCGCACCCTCTATAAACGAAAAACTTGGTAAACATGTTTTAATATATACTACCCACTGTCATCAAAAACTTTAGCTCTTCCCCATTTCTCTAGACCAATACGCACCACTGCTAGTGTGTGAATTTTATTTAAAAGGATATTACAAAAATTACTTGATGATTCTTCGAAAACAAAAAACAAAGCTATCACCATGAATGTTTAAGAATTAGTAGGGAAGAGAGCTCTAAAATAGGTAACACGCATATTTATCCTTTTAATAATCTGCAAGATATTCAGCAAAACACTGTGTTTTTTAAATAAATAATTAATTTTTATTTGATTCATAAAGTGGTTTTGTACATATGGGTAAGCCTAATTAGAAATATCTCGTGGGACACATTTCCCATAAATATTTTGCCTGGCTTAATTAAGTTTCATGACAAAAGCAGTTCCCACTAGCTTTACTGTGGTGTGAACAAGAATTAACATATCTAAATTTTTATTTAATTTTAGAATATAAATAGATTTTTAAATTGTAATTTTAGACAGATAGATCATGTTATTATTTAAATAATATGACACGTATTAAGTTTTACTAAAATTTTTTATTAAACTTTTTAGTTTTAGTTCTTTAGATTGGATTGTTTTGTTTTAACATTACTACTGTTTTAACATTGTACAGGGTGTACAACTAAGAAAGGAGGCCGGCTGTATCTCAGAAAATATTTATCGCACAGCGTTGGGAAAAATATTGTTGTTAAAAGTGGTCAAGAGAAATAGCTGGAAATTATTTTCAAGTTTCTGAAATGGCCGCTAGGGGGCGTAACTGCAATCTAAAATCTAAAAAAGTGATGTTTCTGTGAATTTTGCTATACTAACCTAACAAAAAAAATACCTGATCTTTAAAGTCGGAATAATCTGAACCTTTTTTGTTTAACAATTTTTGCTATATCTCTAAAAATAAAGTGGTGGAGGGTATTCAAAGGTTTCCGTCAAGCACACCCTGTATCTTCGAAACGGCCAAGCCGATTTTAACAAACTTGGGCTAGTTGAAAAGAGCTATTCTTGGGCTATAAATCTTAAAATGTTTAAAGTTTTGTTAGTTTCACACGTCGTTGCCGCTAGAGGGCCTTTTTCGACATTCCGACAAAAATGGTTAATTAAGTCAAAAAAATTAAATGCATTGGTATATTTTTTTCTTTATAAAAAAGTAGCTAAATAATGCCTAAACAAGCTCGCCAAGCTAGGCCAAAGAAAATTTTATTCATCAATATCTTAAAAACTATAAAAGCTACAAGAAATATTACATGACATAAATTATGTATTCTTATCACAGACCTTTAATTTAGGTTATAAAATCTTTTCGTCTAAATGCAATACTTTACGAGTTATAATCAAAAAATCGAATTTTCAGGATTTTTTCAAGGTAAACCCCTAGAATTCGCTTTTTTGATTATAACTCGTAAAGTACTGCATTTAGATGAAGATATTATTTTACCTAAATTAGAGGTTTTGTAATATTACACAATTTATGTTTTATAATATTTCTTGTAGCTTTTATAGTTTTTGAGATATTGACGTATAAAATTTTCTTTGGTCTAAATATTAGGTAAGAAACACTATATCGAGATGCGGTTTTCGCAAGCTTGTTTATGCATTATTTAGCTACTTTTTCATTAAAAAAAATTATACCAATGCATTTAATTTTTTGGAGAAAATTAACCATTTCTGTCGGAATATCGAAAAAAGCCCTCTAGCGGCGACGCGTAAAACTAACAAAACTTTAAATATTTTAAGATTTATAGCCCAAGAATAGCTCTTTTCAACTAGCCCAAGTTTGTTAAATCGGCTAGCCGTTTCGAAGATACAGGGTGTGCTTGACGGAAACCTTTGAATACCCCCCACCACTTTATTTTTAAAGATATAGCAAAAATTGTTAAACAAAAAAGGTTCAGATTATTCTCGACTTCAATGATCAGGTATTTTTTGTAGGTTAATATAGCAAAATTTACAGAAACATCATTTTTTTAAATTCAAGATTAATCATTTTAGAAACTTAAAAATAATTTCCAGCTATATCTCTTGACCATTTTTACTCACAATATTTTTTCCCCAACGCTGTGCGATAAATATTTTCTGAGATACAGCCGGCCTCCTTTCTTAGTTGTCTCGTAAAGTATTAACCTTTAAAAACGAAAATTTCTACAGCAATATTAACCTTGTTGCATTTTTAAGAAAACAGTTATTAACTATTTTATTTACAAACAAAAAGGCATTTTTATATGCATGTGGTTACACATCGGTCTCTAAACAATAAAAAAATAGTTAACACACATCAATTTAGTCAAATACCAGAAATTTCAAATTTAAATGGATTTTACAAAGACATTTTTCATGTAAATATTTAGGTTTAATCGGATTTCGATAGCCGTTGGCGATGGATGTTAATTGGGTGTTTATGTTTAAGCAGAAAAATGCAATATCACGACAACAAAATGACTTTCTTATTACATTTAATATTCGAAATCATATGCTTAAAATGAAGTTTTAAAGTCCTAATTAAAAATAGATGTCCCATATGTTCAAAATGGCGTATTGTAATTGATTAGGTATGGATACTAAACACTGCCTCTGTTAGAAAAACATTAACAATAAGTATACCTATTATTAAGAATATCCTTAAACAGCTATGAAATGGCGCATATTTTATTACACTCGTTGTTTTGTCTAGATTTTATTACATTTCAAAAAAATTAAAAAAACAAAAATTAAATCAAAGGAATGTTACGACGATATCAAGATTAATATAACAACTTACAGACCCTGCGGATTAAGTATATTTTTTAAACATGTTTTTCTTGTCATCTCCAAATTTTAAAGAATCATATAAAATAATAAAAGTATAATTAGTAAATGTTTTTAAGTTCAAGTAGGTAAAAACATATTAAAAAATTACATTGTTCCTAACAAAGCGAACTAAAGGCCGGATTAAGAACTGCCATGGTCAATCTTATGACACCAAGGATTTTTAAGCGTTGATATTGGCAAAAAATACATAAGAAGTACAGGCCTTCAATCTTTAAATTGTTATTTGGAACACCTAGGGTAGATTTTTGCCAGCTCTCCCCTTTCCAGACACAGCTTTTCGGGGCAGTCCGACCAAGAACTGCTACTGGTATTACGTATAACCGCTTTCTGTCAGTACTGTCATTTCCTGTTGAGCGCGCAACCATCTTCCGCCATTAGGAAAATCCTTAAGGACAGGTATAGGGATCTTCGTTCACAGCGCTTAGTCCCAGAAAAAGGACTCCATCGTTTGGCGTGACTCTCTCCTTGATCCCCAAGGGTGAAAACAGTTGATACGGCTCCTTCAACCGCCAAACTATGTGGTTTTTTTTTTTTTTTGAGTGAACTTCACTGGTCGGAGGTTAAACAGAAACTAAAGTATGGGTACTTTTCGCTAGATCGCCTTAAAGGTAGCAAATCGCGCGGCTACAGAGACCAGAGACTGAGACGGGGGAGAAAGACAGGAGACCGAAACTGCGACCAAAACCGCGGTCAGGTCTGTCTTCGTCTGCTGTTTTACGAGGGGACGGTCTGAGGGGTGCATCGTGTTATTGGCTCCCACTTAGCGTGCTTATAGTACGGGTAGGTACCAACCAAACCCCAAAATTGTAGGTGCCAACTTGGCTTTGTTTTCGAGAAATCGCCAGTTAAAGATGGGAGGACGCTTATGTACCAAATAGTTGGTTCATCAACGCGATAAGACTAGTAGACGGTTCTGGTTCAAGTGCCGTCGAAGTTTTGTTTTTTTTTTGTTAAAATATATAACTTATTATTAAAAAATTGCAAGAAATTACAAATAAATTTTTCGCGCCTTTATTAATTAAAACTTACGAAGTAAATATCTTTTTTTTTTGACTGGCGATTTCTCGAAAACGAAGCTTAGTTGACACCTACAATTTTAGGGTTTCGTTGGTACCTACCCACCGACACACTATAAGCACGCAAAGTAGGAGCCCATAACTCAATGCACCTCTCGGGTCATCCCCTCGTCAGTCTTGCTCGCGAACTGGTGCCCTACAAAGCCTAATGACAAGTAGCGAGGTCGGTCTCCTGTATCTGTCTTCCATCTCGGTCTCCGGTCTCTGTCGCTGCGCAAACAGCCCCCTTAAGAATGTATCTGTAACTTAATGTTGCAAACATTAGAAGGTTATTATTAAAATTAAAGTTGATCAAAAACCGGCTTTGAGCCTTTATGTTTGAAAACATGTATACCTAATTATAAGAGAAAATAAGCAGCTTCATGGATACGAAGTATAGGCTTAAACTAATTAGCCATTTATATTATGTGACAATTAACACTTTGGGTCTAATTGCATTGTTTGAAAATGTTATGCATTTTAATTAAATAATACCTATATTATAATATATCTTGTACACTCAAAAAGATTTTTAAAACATGGAAAAAGCCACAACAATATAAAAATTATCAATAAAGAGAAATATAATAAACAAGCAAAATTTGTTTAACCTTAATGGTGTTTAACATGATATATTAACATTGATATAAAAGATTATAATATTAAAAAAAATGTTCAGGTTCAAGTTGTTTTTAAAGATGCTGTATGAAAAATACGATATTAAAAATAACATAATGGAGTAATTTTAGGGACATCTGTTAAAAAAATGCACGATACAAGATAATTAAAAGAATCAGAAAAATCTTCTTTGGGTATCCGCCAAATGAGTCAGCTTCAGTCCGGATGTCTATGTTTATGTTGAGCGCAAAGCCCGTAAACGGCCAATGGACGGGAAAAGTGGCCAAACCCCGTTCTGGTCGTCCAAAAACAGATTTTGTGCGTGTTTTAAAATAATAAGCCGCTTTGCTTACCAGAACTAACCATGACCGACTAGAACTTAGGGCTTTTGAATTTGTCTTAATTATTTGTAGAAGTTATAAACAAAATTTTAACAACGTATTGGAAAAAACCCGGGGAATATATAATTACACTTTTAAAAAAAATTATAACTTCTATCCTATCAAAAATTATAAAAATTTTGTTAATAACTACCTAGTCGGTCATGGTTAGTTCTGGTAAGCAAAGCGGCTTTTTATTTTGAAACACGCGTTCTGGTCTACCTTAAACGGCCGAAAAGCAATATTTCGGACATTGCTGTCGACTAGAACGGGGTTTGGCTACTTTTTCCGTCCTTTGGCCGTTTTCGGGCTTTGCGCCCAACATATACACAGAATCGACTAACCTTTACAAACTTAGAGATCGCCAAAAACTTAAAAAAAAACCTTTAGAAAATAAAAAAACTTTTCAGTGGCAAGTCTATCACTATTTTAAAGGTAAATTTAATTTTAAAAAAATATTAAAACCTAAATAGTAAGTAAAACTAGAATTATTAATTTTTTAGGAGTATTTAAGATATTTCGAGGGTTTTTAGTCATAAATGATATAATAATCTGCTGTGACGGGTGTATTTATTAGTTTTAATTATGGATTCTAGAGGTAAGAATCACCCACTCTGTGTAACAAAAATGGCCCTCAATTGCAGATATTGTGTTATCATCTATAGATATCCAAATATTTTTTATTTCTTCCCATAACTGATGCTTATTCGTACGTTTCTGTACTTTAGATTATAGCGCTGACCAAGATTATGAAATATGAACTCATCAAGGGACCTCGAGTAATTTTGGAAATAAATAAAAAAGTCCTCACGTAGCAGGATTCGAACCGTTGATCTAGCTACCGAAAATTTGGAGCGCTGCCACTGAGCTATAGGAGAATATTAAATATTAAGGTGAAATGAATGTATAGGATTCTGAGTATTACGCCAGCACACGTAAGTATCATAGTAAAGGAACAATAGTAGTAATAAGGTCGTTTAACTGTCATTAATAATATTGGTAAACAATGTATGGTCAAAGAATATAAACCTCAATAAGAAGCGACAATATTCGAAGTCCCAAAATTTTTAGGAGGGGGCTAAGCTGTTTAACTGTCAACCCGCTGCCGGCAGCTTTTAGTCCGGGATTACATGTTTCGTTTAGTGCTTTGTTGGGTTTTATGTGCTGTTTCATTCGTTTCGTTCAGGTTTGTGGATATCTTTTAAAAAAAGCACTAAACGTGCATAGTAATTGTGATACTTGTAAAAATTATAGATCACAATGCGAATCTTTAGATGTTAATTCTTTGTTAATATACAGTGTGGATCAGCCAAATGGAATAAATTCAATATTATGCTTGGACAATGGACATGTCGATTGGTATTTTTAATTGCGCATTTTTTTTTTAACTAAAACTGTTTATACAGGGTGTGTCATGTGACGGTGGCCAGTATCAACTTTCTTAATTTAAATGCAACACCCTGTATATTATTCAATTTTGTTTTTTTCAAAGCATTCTAGACATATTTTATGTACAATGTCCTATACCTATCTTTAACTGTTTCGTAAATATTAAGCGTTTTCAGGTTTACTGCATCTATTGCCTTTGCATCTTTGCCACTTTCGTGAGGGTTACTTTTTGTGCATATACCTACTAGAGGCAGCCGTGCCGCTCGGCTGTGCAGACAAGCGTGCGAGAGAGTAAGAAGAATAGTGGTATAAAATTTCTTTCGCGCCTTGTGCTGATTAATTGGCGGAAGGGGTGTATACACCGCCGACAAATTAAGAGAGAGAGAGGTTATACACCTATTTTTGCTTCTCTCTCACACGCTTGTTCCCAAGGCTGCCTCTAGTAGGTATATGCACAAAAAGTAACTTTCAAGAAAGTGGCAAGCATGCAAGCACAATACATCTAAAAGCAAATTATATTTCCAAAATAATTAAAAATAGGTATAGAACATTGTACATGAAATATATCTAGAATATTCTGAAGAATCCAAAAATAGAGTAATATACAGGGCGTTTGCATTTAAATTAGGAAAGTTAGTGTTGGCCACTATTACATGACACACCCTGTATAAAAAGTATTTACTGAAAAAAATGCGCAACCAAAAATACCGATACACGTGTCCGAGTGTTTTTTCGAACACGCCCCTGTTTATTTATTATTGAATTTATTCCATTTGGCTGATACACACTGTATTATAAAGCTCACGGCACTACAAAAACATTCATGAGCGTTGCAGCACCCTCCCGATTTGTTTATTAAATATGTTTATGATTTGGAACATGCTTTTAAAACTAAGTTCGAAGACATTTCTATAAAACAGGAAGTTTCACACAAACTCTTAAATGAAATGGAAAGAATATAATTTACCCATACATGCAATGATTTCCCAAAAATGTACATTATTAAATAATTTATCAGGCTTAAAATATTTTATACGATGAAATATACCAATCGTGATCTAAAGTACCAGTCAAAAGATAAGAAAACTAAAAATTATATCACACATATAATCAATTTATAGTCACGGTAACAAGTCGATGTAACTTTCAGATTTTGTCATTTCAATAAACTGTTTGCCTACTTTTTTTTTAAGTCACTATTTTTTATCTCACCTTAAACATTCAAGCTCTAGCCTTGGCATTAAGCCTTTAAAAAACTAAAATTGTTTATTTTAGTGATGTTTCGAGCCACCTTGATTATCAAGTTTTTTCACTCTATTCTTTCCAAAATATTTACTGAGATTTTTTTCCAAATCATAAACCTACTTTCAAATTTAATTAATTTAATGGGGAACCCTCTTTTTATTAAAGCATGCTGTACATTGTATATTAATATATTCTTACTAAGAAATTTTGTTGTTGTTACCAATATAGGAAATGCTAAATTATATGTTTATGTAATAAAAAATTAAACTACATTGTAATGTTTTTTTACAGTAAAAATGACAGGATATACATTTATAGTAAAGGTAAGTATTTAAGTGTATAGGTACCATTTTACAAAAAAAAAACATCCCTCCACTGAATTTTTGACCCCAGAAACCCGTAGAATCACATACCTTAAAACTTTTTTCTCTTTTTCTTTAAAATGAGAGATGTACATCAAGAGTAATTAGCGAAAGCAAAAAACTGTATACTATTCGTTTTTTTCCAAAATGTTATACAGTCAAAGTAGTTAGACGTAAAATGGACTACAAAATTTAATTCTGCATAGGTACTCGAAAACCACAAAAACCATATGTGTTAATATATGGTTTTTGAGGTTTTATTGTTTTTATTGTTTTATTACAATTTTGAAATAAAGATTTCTTATAAATATTTTACATCTGTTCACACAAAAATTACATAATATTAATTTTTTTAAGAAAAATTTCAACATTTAATCCCCTGTAAACATCGCTTTGCCCAAAACTAATTTTTCTCAAAAATAATAATAACCAACACTAAAAAGACTGCAAAAAAAAACTCCTTGAAAGTGACGTACGGACTGCAATGTATAGTCCCAGGTATAGTTATACATATAATTTTTTTTCCCGTGTAAAACTGAATTTTTACCGTTTATATTTCTCTCAGTGTACCTCCAAGCTGTTTAATTGTCATTCCCTTACCGTACGTCAAAATTTGGTTTCCAATAACCAATCTAAATAATAAGGTTGGAAATAAGGGAAAATTTTGACCAAAGCCTAATTGCTCTTTAATTTTCTGAGTCCATTCATCCATAATGTGGGGAATTAATGCCCCTCTAAGATCGTTTGGTGTTTTACCTGCCAAAAGTAGGGGCAGGCGCTGAACTTGCCAGTGCGATATACATAGACTTATAAATGCCGCTTGCATACGGATACCCTTTTTGAGCCTTTTAAAACAAAGTACAAAAAGTTTGATTTTCTTTCTTGTTTGTTTTCCTCACCTCTCAGGGTTCTGTGGATTTGTGTTGCTTCCATCTCCTTGAAAATACGTATCTTGTTCTTTTTTTCGTCACGGTGAGTAGCTTATTTAAAACAGTTTTTTTTCTTCGTCAGTAAATTTTTTCCATGCATTTCTTCTTACAACAAAAAAAAAAAATCAATTTTAAAATTATTAACTTATAACTTATTATTTATTAACACTCCCGCAGGCCCAAAGTCCATTAACATGTTTTCCCTTTGCAGAAACATATGCCTGACCCTGCAAACGTGCTGTTTTTATTACGTTGGATTTCCAATAAACACCCCTTTCCTTTTTCTGCTACCACTTGGCACTATTTCTTCATTATCACTGGATGACATTTTTTTGCTTTAAATTGTTAAAAAATCGCATTAAAACCTATTTTTTATAATAAACATACACAAAAGTGAACGCTGTGCGTGTAAATAGGCAAATGGCCACTATTTTGCCGTTGAGATAAAAAAAACCGTAGAGTCATGGACAAGTACGGTTTTTCTCCCCATTAACGGCTAATTCAGTACGGTTTTTGGCTCAATCGATAAAGGGACAAATTTGAAACAAAATGGCATCTTATAAAATGTCAAATTTTGGACTAGTAGGGTTTTTGAACTCCCCCTTCAATTGCTTTCTACCTACTAAAATTTGTTTCCCCAAAAAAAGCTATTGGGGAATTTTAGTCCTTCTTATTGAGGTTTATATTCTTTGGTATGGTTGTATAACGCCTGAGGAAATAATAAAATAAATAAAAAAAGTCCGCACCCAGCAGGATTCGAACCCGCGCTAGTAGGGATAGATGGTATGTTCACCATTATCCCGATCCGGATCAGACGTTTATCTTAAAATCTCTGACGTCAATTAATATTTAGAAATCTTGTGTGACGCATTATTTAGGGCGTGGCCAATACTATATGTCAAATATCAAATGTCACCTGTCAAATGTAAAATGTCATCTGTCACCTGTCATATGTCAAAAACCACATGACTTAGAAAAGTTTACTTACGTGGATGAGATCTATCTTAGGGTCTTACGCATGCGCTAAAATAATGGCGGACGCAGCTGTCGCTGTCACCTGTCATATTTCGCGAACCCTGGGGTAGAAAAGTTAGGCTATGTGGATGAGATCTATCTTAGGGTGTTACGTCCCCAAAAAAATGGGGTCGACATCTGCCAAATGTCACCCGTCCCTTCATATGTCAAAAATCACTGACTTAGAACCTGTCTATGGGGCTAAGACCCCACGATGTGCTAAAATAATGAACCTGTCACTTTCAAATGTCAAACCTAACATGCGAGACCCCCACGCCTAATCACCCGGTCTGGGGCTTAGGCGTGGAGTGTAGAACCTTTTAATTATATATTTATCTTAAATTTTTGAATAATAAATAATAAAACACATTGTACCTATATATTAAATTAATTTATTTAAACCACATATAAGGGTGAATCAAAAATAGGCTACATTTAATTTGCTACTAACATTACATAAAATTACAATACTACATTCTACTAACTATTTAACCTAAAATTTCAATTATGTATCTATATCTAAACCTATAAAATAGGATATTTAATTGAACTCAACAGATATTTTAGTATTTTTTAGTTTATCCCCCCAAAAACGTAATTTTATCATCAAATTTTAACTCTTGCTGCAGTAAATCGCTTGGTACTTTTTATTTTTTTTTTGTTAATAAAAGTTTTTTCAGGTAGTCAATTTGACATATTCAATTATTCTAATCTTTGAAAACATATAATAATCAAATTTTAAACCATTTATAAAAAAATACCTTGATAAAACCCTTTTTGCAAGTCAACATTATATTCATGTAACCATACAAAGTCTTTTCAGAAATATCTTTTAAATCATTTTCTCTTTTAAGCTTTTTTGCTAGATGATAGGGATGTGTTAAATTACGTCCGAATTTGTCGAGAGTCATCGTGCTGATGATACTGTGTTACTATGTCTAATCAGTTTATTCAATGACACCAGCTTCTCTTAACTCTTCAAGAATACTTATAATCTCGTTTTCATGAGAGTTATTACCAGCTACCTTACTTGCCAATAACAATTTTAATCTATCCACAAGCTTAGTTGGATCATCCCAGTAAACGTAGTCAATTTTATTATTGGAAAATGTTTTGTAATCAGGTAAGAAACCAGACTGACTATCGATTGGTAAGCCATAACCCTGAGGCTGTTGTGCACGTGTAATTCGTAATTGCTTGTCACGTTCTCTCTGCTCTCTGCTCTTGCATGTTTCTCCTTATACGTTCAAGTAATGGTTTAATTGTTAGCGTATATTTAATACCTCTATTTCCAGCATGTTGTTCCTTTTCATCGAAATTTCTCTTGTTTGCATTTGTTAGCAAAATAATTTTTGTGAATGCTCGCTCATCTAGTGCGGTCAATTTGTTTTTTAATGGATTGGTCTTAAATAAAAGTTCATATAGTCCAGGAGTTCCAGTAAATTTTTCTCCTTTAATATAAATATCCGGTCCGTTAAATTCAAGCCGAGAATCACCAAAAGTTAGATGATCGGTGGTTAAATCACGTTTTAAATATGTGCGATCGTACTCGTTTTCCGTATCAGTTATAAATCCTTTCACATATTCTCTCGGTAGCGGATCATATTGATCTAGATATTCCCTAAAGGATTCTGCAATACTATCCATTTGAATAGGATTAAATTGAGGATCGACTCTAAACTCGTCGTCAAAGTAACTTTCTTCAGGTTATGTTCATACATAGTTCTGTTTAAATCAGCTCCCTCGCCATCGTTCATATCCTGAGCCATTGGTGAACTGTCTTCTCGTGTCTAGGCATCAATTGGATTATCGTTATATTCTTCCTCTTCTTGAGCAGCTAGCTCGTCATGTTTTTGAACAGGACCAGTAAAATTAAGTGGGAATCGTGGTTTTTTTATTACTGTGGGAGGAAAGTTGTCACTTTGTCGTCTTTTTACAGACTTGGGTGTAAATGGTGTAGATTGTTTACCATACTGCATCGACTCGGATATTAGTTTTGCCAAAGGTCTATAAGTATTCTCCAATGTAACAGCATTTTCATAACGGCCAGCTTTCAGAGAATTATATAGTCTTTTTACATTGCGCGAATGTTCGTCAAGGAGTAGAAGAATGTTTGGATGTGCTTGCAAACTCCGCTTCTTTTCTGGCCGCTGATCACTGGAGTTCTGATATTCTTCAAATTGTACCTCGGCTTGCTCACCCTTTCCTTCTTTAAAGGCAGATATTTTTTACGAATACTATTGGAAGCTTCAATTATTCTGCGTTTAACATCCTTATCAAGCTATCAAATCCATGACTGCAGAACCCTTCTTTTAAATTATTAAGGTATAAGTGTTAATAATTTCTTTCCAGCAACAGTCCCTCTCCCCCAACAACAGCCCCTCTCCCCCAAATAACAGCCCTGTTTTTTCAAATAGCAGCCCTGTTTTCCAAATAACAGCCCTGTTTTTCCAAATAACAACCCTGTATTTTTAAATAACAACCCTGTTTTCCCAAATAACAGCCCTGTATTTTCAAATAACAGCCCTGTATTTTCAACTAACAGCCCGGTATTTTCAAATAACAGCACTGTTTTTTAAATAACAGCACTGTATTTCCAAATAACAACCCTGTATTTTTAAATAACAGCCCTGTTTTTCCAAATAACAGCCCTGTATTTTCAAATAACAGCCCGGTATTTTCAAATAACAGCACTGTTTTTTAAATAACAGCACTGTATTTCCAAATAACAGCCCTGTATTTTCAAATAACAACCCTGTTTTCCAAATAACAGCCCTGTATTTTCAAATAACAGCCCTGTATTTTCAAATAACAGCACTGTTTTTCCAAATAACAGCCCTGTTTTTAAAATAACAGCCCTGTTTTTTGAAAATACAGGGCTGTTATTTGAAAAAACAGGGCTGTTTTTTAAAAATACCGGGCTGTTATTTAAGAAAACAGGCTGTTATTTGAAAAAACAGGGCTGGTATATGGTTACATGAATATAATGTTGACTTGCGAAAAGGGTTCATCAAGGTATCTTTTTGTAAATGGTTTAAAATTTGATTATTATATGTTTTCTATTAAGATTGGAATAATTGAATATGTTAACATTGACTCACCTGTAAAAACTTTTATTAACAAAAAAGAATATAAAGTACCAAGCGATTTACTGCAGCAAGAGTTAAAATTTGATGATAAAATTACGTTTTAAGGGGATAAACTAAAATCACATACTAAAATATCTGTTGAGTTTGTAATTAAATATCCTATTTTATAGGTTTAGTATATAGATACATAATTGTAATTGTAGGTTAAGTAAAGTTAGTAGAATGTAGTATTGAAATTTTATGTAATGTTAGTAGCAAATTAAATGTAGCCTATTTTTGATTCACCCTGTATATGTGGTTTAAATAAATTAATTTAATATATACAATGTGTTTTATTATTTGATATTCAAAAATTGTAAGATAAATATATAATTATAAGGTTATACACTCCACGCCTAAGCCCCAGGCCTGGTGATTAGGCGGGGGGCCATTTGACAAGTGACAGGCTTCATTATTTTAGCACATGCGTAGGGTCTTAGCCCCCATAGACAGGTTCTAAGCCACGTGATTTTTGACATATGACAGGCGACAGGTGACATTTGGCAGCTGTCAGACGCCATTATTTTAGCGTATGCGTAACACCCTAAGATAGATCTCATCTACATAGCCTAACTTTTCTACACCACGTGGTTCGCGAAATATGACAGGTGACAGCTGACAGCTGACGTCCGCCATTATTTTAGCGCATGCGTAAGACCCTAAGATAGATCTCATCCACGTAAGTAAACTTTTCTAAGTCATGTGGTTTTTGACATATGACAGGTGACAGATGACATTTTACATTTGACAGGTAACATTTGATATTTGACAGATAGTATTGGCCACGCCCTAAACAATGCGTCACACAAGATTCCTAAATATTAATTGACGTCAGAGATTTTAAGACAAACGTCTGATCCGGATCGGGATGACTTTTTTTATTTATTTTATTATTTCCTCAGGCGTTATACAACCATACATTGTTTACCAATATTATTAATGACAGTTAAACGACCTTATTACTACTATTTTTCCTTTACTATGATACTCACGTGTGCTGGCGTAATACTCAGGATCCTATACATTCATTTCACCTTAATATTTAATATTCTCCTATAGCTCAGTGGCAGCGCTCCAAATTTTCGGTCGCTAGGTCAACGGTTTGAATTCTGCTATGTGAGGACTTTTTTATTTATTTCCAAAATTACTCGAGGTCCCCTGATGAGTTCATATTTCATAATCTTGGTAAGCGCTATAATCTAAAGAACAGCAACGTCGGGCGTGGTCAATACTTAGCTGGGGGACCGCTTGGCACGTGGTGCTAGACCGGAAGTAAATGCAAATCGGACCTTAAAATTCTCCCACAAGAAATACATGGGAAAATGATGGATTTTTCCGCAGGATTCCCCTAGCTTATCTACTCTTATTAGCATTTTTTTTGAATAGGACCCATTCCATACGCAGAAAAGCAACCCCAAACTATTATGTTGTCACCGTCGTGCTTCACTGTGCCAATAACGTACTTAGGGTCAAGTCTTTTTTTTTACTAGGTCGATGAATAAACTATGCACCATCACTACCAAAAATATTGAACTTCGACTCATCACTAAATAATACTTTTCTCCAATCCTTGGCGGTCCAGTGTATGTGACGAGTGGCGAACGACATCCAAACATCTCGATTTTTTTGACAGGAATGATTTTTTTGTTGGTCTTTTTCCAGGAAGTCTGGCTTTTCTCAAACAACGTTGGACGATTCTCGAAGACATATTTTGCATACCCAATTCTGCTAAAATCTGATTTGCAGTAATCGTGAAGAACTCTGACTAATTCTTTTAATTCTCTGATCGTCTTCTTTCGTTGTTTTTCTTTTTCTTCCCCCTCGTTTCAAGTTTACAACCCTTTCACAACGCCGAAAATTTTGGATAATTTTTAAAACAACCCGTTTTGATACCATAAAGTCTTTTTTTATTGTTTTCTGTGGTATCCAAGACTTATAATTTTTTCTTTAAGATCAACCAAATAATGTATTCCACGAGGCATCTTGCACTAATAAACTCTACTGTGTACGGTTATCGTCGATTAGTTAAACTTAACTACAGACCAGAAAATAAAAGGGTCGCTTTAATTTTGTCGCCGAATATGTATCTTAGGTTTAAAGAATGCTAATAAGAAACCACATTCCTAAACAAAATTAAAAATAATCAAACGCAAAAACCTATTTGGATGTTGTCAATAAACCCATCATTTTATTTTCTTGATAGGATCAGTACAAAAAAAAAGTACTGACAACATTTAAAGTCTCTAGAGTTTTGTCGATAATGTATATTCGGATATTTAAAAACATAGACATGAATCCTAACTTTGTATTCTTTTTTAATAAGAAAATCTTGTATAGCAATGGTAAAATAAGATAGATTATGAATTTATAAAACTATACATATTGATATACCAGGAATATGTTAAGTTTCTACAATTTATTATTAAACTTTAAAAGTTAATTTTAAAGTTTTTAAATTTCCTAATGCATTCTTTTAGAATATTACGAGACGGAAGTTTTCAAATTTAGTCTCTCTGTTTATAGCATCAAAATCCAATAAGCAAAGCTACCTTTTGGCCCAAAAGTGCATATTCATTTCATAAAACAAAAAAAACTAAGAATTTTTCTGTTCGCTTTAACTTAATACGTTTTTTGCGATACTTTATAGTTGATTAAAATTATAATGCTTTTGTAAAACTATATTTTAAAGCCGATTACTGTAAATATCTGCTTTTGACAGCAAAAGCTTTTACTTCTGAAAACATATTAAGTTACTAAAAGTAAATGTTGATTCAACTTCTTAACAGTTTTGTTAATGGTCTTTGTTTTTTCTTGTAAAACAAAAATAAAGTAAATAAAGTTATCAAGTATTATACTGATACTTTAGTTTTATAAGTCTTACGTTATCATAAGTCAATAAAAAAAATCCTTAAGGCTTGTGCAATAGGTAATCCTAAAAGATCGGAATGCATTAGACAAAAATTTTATAAATTTCTTAAACTATGAGCATTTTTGGCTAAACTTAATAAGATGACCACTGCACCAGATATTGTATAAGACCCTATATATGTCAAAAGTAATGCGCTAGGATTTGCTATGGAATTAAAAGGCTAATTTATGGTATGTGCTACAAATAAAAAGTCATGCGGCATTTTTCTTGTAATGGAATCCGTGCATTCTGCCACGGCTGAGTTAGAGTTTTTATCCTAAATATTTAATAATTATGAATTTGGTACTTTATGCATCACATTGCCAACCACTAAGAAAAGATCCAGGCAATTATACTTGCGAAAAAAGGTTTTAATTTTTTTTTTTGGAATGAGTTAAACTCGGGCGGCTTTTCAGTTACCAGCAACAACTTTTTTGTTATACAATAATTGAAAGAGGTGCATCAGGTTAAAGCCATAGAGATGTATCAGGTTAAAAAAGATATATTTTTTAAACGACTGAGATGTCATTCAGTCAAGATGATTTTTTGGATTTGGGATTCTCTGGAGCTATTTAGCTTTACACAGCTAATCAGATCTGGTCAAAGGCTTAAGATATGTCAAGAGCAATGATTTGAGATTCGCCAAAGAAGTGAAGGGAATTACTCAAGTTTCCAGTAAATCTCTACCTCTCTTTTCTTTAAAAGCTCTTCAATTATAATTACATGGTAAGATAGTTTACAATACAAAGGCGGGCTTTCTCATTCTTTGTTGACCGTAACTTGCAACAGAAGGCTAGGTGTCCGCTTAGCCTTCCACCCGGGGTAGGGGCTGATAATGGCCCAGTGGAAACATCTTGTGCGTAAATGTAAAGGTAAGGCCTTTTCCGATTATACTTTAAAAGCCATTGTTTTGTTGCGTTATGTTCCTTTTTTAATTTAATTTCTTAATAATAATTGTTTTTAAATTAAAAAATTTTTGGTCCATTTTATTATTCAGTCACCTAACCTGGGGCACTCTGTATATTTAACATTAACTAAATGTTTTTCTGGTACATTATTTATTAATAAAACAACGTTATTAAACAACCTTGTGTAAATACAAATATTTTTTTAATGAAAAATAAAAATTATACGATATAAAAAAAAATCCGAAAAAAAAATGAAAATCCAAAAAATTGTGTTAAAGCTTAATAAAAATAATTTTAGCTATGCCCATTTTAAGGACTTTGATGTCATCTTTACAGTTATAGCTATCTTTCCTCAGGAAACAGTAACAATAAAAAACTTAAAAGAAAACATAAAAATTGCTATTTCCTTTCCTTTTTCATTCGTTTCTTGCATTAATTTTGTGATAATTTTTATTTTAATTTAAGACGGTGCCACTTCGATCGAACATTTCATTTTTTAAGAGTTTTCATATTTTTGATAAAAATGTTTAAAATAATTAGGAATTTTAAAAATCATGATAAAGGACATGGCACACTTCTTATGGATTTGAGTCACCGACAGATTTTTTTGAAATTTTAGTATTTAATTTTGGAACTCCAAATAAGCATTTTCTTTCATTGTGCCAACTTTGTAGCTATACAGGGTGATACCATAAAATAAAGCCAAAAATTCTTCAAAATATGTATTTTATTTATTACAAAATATTGTCTGTTACCCTAGACTGATAAAATTAGGCATTTTTTTATATAAAAAGAATATATATTTCATACCAAGTACTTTTTTATCGTGTACAGGGATCTAATCTGTCTTGTCCTACAGGGTGCACGATTTATTAATGAACCAACAAATATACAGTCTAGTCGGACTAAATATAATATATTATGTCAGTTATTATTATAACCTATAGGAATTCCGTAACTTGGAAGTAACTCATTCATACATACAGCGTGTCCCTCCAAAAAGTCATTTTTAGTTACCGGGTGAACCAAAATTATATGGCGGTTTTATAAATATTTTTTTTTCAGTCATACTGAAACCGCTGTTGTAAAAAGATTTTTTTACCCATCTACACTATAAACATACTGGGTGATGTAAACAGATGTTTCGAAAAGTGACTTAGTATTACGTAAAATGTCGCAATTTAATACAAACATGAATAATAATCAATGCATAATATCTTACAGTAAAAATACAGATAACGGGTTTTAAGGTTAAGGGTTACCTTAAAACCCGTAATCTGTATCATTTCAAAACAAAAATAAACACTATGGTAAACTTCAAACAGTAACAAGTTAGATACTGTTTGTAGAGGGACATATTTTTATTAGTAACTCAATAATGTATTAATTAGTATTATTCATTTAAATCAAACTAAGGCCATTGTTTAGCCTTATTAAAAACTTAATACTAAAAGGTTTTTAAAAGTAAAGAATACTATTTATAAGAAACATAGATGAAAAGATTATACTAGTTAAGAACTTGTGGCTCTTCAATTGCTTTATGTGTAGCGTCCAAAACAGTTGTAAGTAAAACAGTTGTTGGATATTTAACAACCTGTTGATACCTAGCATATCCCAGGTACCATATTACACTGGCAACATGGGCACATACGCCAAGCGTTCTGGCAGCCACTTTGCATGTGCAATAGGTACCCGAAATAGGATCACCATTTTCTTGGAATGGAGAAAGCAAATATGAAATGAAAATACTATGCTTAATAGCTTGCGTAAACCTTGAAAATATCTTTGCTCTTATTAAGCCAGGTTTAAATTGTTGAACTTGAAAAATATATTCATTATTTGGTTCCCTTTCAACGGTATTTTAAATATAAGCTGAAGAAAGCCTCACTTAATAGGTACCAGGTTTTAGAAATAACATGGTCTATAGGCAAAACAGAAAATTCAATATTATTATTTTCCATATTTACCCATGCACCACCACCTCAACGTAAGTTAAAATAAAGTTTACCCCTTGTGCATTGAAAATGACTGCCTTTGTATTTTAAAATTGGAGCTCTTTGGCGCTTTTAGATATGGGACTAACTTCCGTATGACTGGAAAAAAAATATGAATAAAACCGCCATATAATTTTGGTTCACCCAGTATCTAAAAATGACTTTTTTGGAGGGACACATTGTATGTATGAATGAGTTACTGCCAAGTTACGAAATTTTTATGGGTTATAATAATAACTGACATAATATATTATATTTGGGCCTACTGGACCGTATATTTGTTTGTTCATTAATAAATCGTGCACCCTGTAGGACATGACAGATAAAAACCCTGTACACGATAAAAAAGTACCTTGTATGGGATATATATTCTTTTTATATAAAAAATGCCCAATTTTATCAGTCTAGGGTAACAGACAGTATTTAGTAATAAATAAAATACATATCTTTAAGAATTTTTGGCTTTATTTTATGGTATCACCCTGTAGATCTACAAGGTTGGCGCAATGAAAGAAAATGCTTATTTGGACTTCCATAATAAAATACTAAAATTTCAAAAAAATCTGTCGGTGACTCAAATCCATAAAAAAGTGTGCCATGTCCTTTACCTCTTTCTCAAAAACGAAAGCCTTAATTTAAAAGCACTTTGTAATTTTTTGATAGTTAGGTACCCTAAAACAATAATTAGTTATAAAATTGCTTCTTTGATTTTTTTCCTTATTTAAAGGGATTGTCAATATCCTGCTGGTGGGATGAAGTATTTTCCTGGTTGAAGTAAGTAGCCAATAGTGGTTGTTATTAGAACCGTAGTTTAATGATTCCGTCTGGCCTATATTATCCAAAGATTAAACAATAGCGAACGGCTATTCATCGTTATCTAATCTGATAAATTAAATTTCAAAAAACTTACCATTCATCATTTGGTAGTCATAGTCCAAATCCGAACTATTTGAAACATTATAATAGAAGTCACTGCTGTTTAACATCACAAAATTTTCCAAATATGTGTAGTTTGACTTGGTTACATTTATTTTCGGGATTGTTTTGTTCAGTTCGACTTGCATGTTACTTTTTGGCTTGAGTCTTAGTTTAAACGTAGAAAAATTCGTTTTTAAAGGAACAAAATTTGTAGAATAAGTCCTTGCTTGAATCACAGATATTTCCATAATTAATTTACTGTAACAAATATTTCTTATTAGTATTTGGGTAATGGGACTTTTTATAATTTTTAATTATCTGCTACTCTAAATTAAAATTTGCAAAACTTAATTATTTTTATATTGTATTGTTTTATATCACTTATTTGTGTTGCTGAGTTCGTATTGCAGACATAAATTTATTTTTTAACTTGAAAACGGTTTAATTTACGAACAAAATGAACAAAACACAAACATTTCGTATTAAGTAAACAAAAAAAAAAAAAAAAAAAAAAAAAAAAAAAAAAAAAAAAAAAAAAAAAAAAAAAAAAAAAAAAAAAAAAAAAAAAAAAAAAAAAAAAAAAAAAAAAAAAAAAAAATCTCCACTAACCAGTTCTAAAATTGCAAATTTCCAACCCAGAAAAAGATACAGTGAAAAAAAAACCTTGAGAGTTGCAGATTTCATTTTCCTTTCGCAGGGTATACCATGTTGAAAGATTCTAAAAGAAACCTATAAAAAATATATAAAATCCTAAAATATTTTATAAGATTTTTATAAGGTATGCCTATCACTTCCGGTTTAACCGGAAACGACATCAACTTTGATTTTTTTAATGGAACACCATGTATATTTTCCAAAATTTGGTTTCTAAGGATCATTCCTGACATAAAATCTAAATTATATCCTATATCTATCTCGCTAGTTTTTTAAAAAAAATGGCGATTAAAGATGTCAAACTACCGCACATTATGCAGTTTTTTTGAGAAAACAAATAAATGATATAAAAAATTATTATTTTAGTTTAATTTTTCTGAAGACTTTATCTGTAGAGGTCATAATAACATATTCCGGCTTTCCGGAAGTGCTGCAAAATTGACTTTTCTAATAATGTTACTTCAAAATTAAAATGCAACACCCTGTATATATTTTTTAATTTGGATTCTACGGGTCATTCCTAATATAAAATCTGTATAATATCCTATACCTATCTTTGTTAGTTTTTGAGAAAATGGCGATTGAAGATGTCCAAACGACCGCACATTATGCAGTTATAGGGGAAAGCAAATAAATGTTAGAAAATTAATAAGCCTAAAATAATTCAGGCCGTCTCTTTGGAGCAATTTTTTTATTTTAATATAAGTTTTTTTATTTAAGTAGTTAATTAAAAAATAATTTAGAATTAAATTAAAAAATATTAAATGTTTCTAACGTTTATTTGTTTCCCCTATAACTGCATAATATGCGGTCGTTTGGACATCTTCAATCGCCATTTTCTCAAAAACTAACAAAGATAGGTATAGGATATTATGCGAATTTTATATCAGGAATGAACCGTAGAATCCAAATTTTAAAAAATATACATGGTGTTGCATTTAAATTTTTGAAGTAACATTATTAGAAAAGTCAATTTTCGCAGCACTTCCGGTAAAGCCGGAAGTAGTTTTATTATGACCTCCACAGATAGAGTCTTCAGAAAAAATTAAATTAAACATAATAATTTTTTATATCATTTATTTGTTTTCCCATAATACTGCATAATATGCGGTAGTTTGGACAATCGCCATTTTCTCAAAAACTAGCAGAGATAGGTATAGGACATAATCTACATTTTATATCAGAAATGATTCATTATTAGTAGTCAAAGTTGATGTCGTTTCCGTTTAAACCGGAAGTGATAGAGACATGTTATAATATCCAAAATCAGCAACTTATGATATATTATAGCATCCTTAAATTTGAAAGCTATAGGTTTTTATTCAAGAAAATAAAAGGCTGGGTAGTGATTTCGTTCTCACCCGGTATATAAATATATATATATATAATATATATATATATATATATATATATATATATATATATATATATATATATATATAATATATATA
Source organism: Listronotus oregonensis (assembly GCA_019359885.1). Lineage (NCBI taxonomy): Eukaryota > Metazoa > Arthropoda > Insecta > Coleoptera > Curculionidae > Listronotus > Listronotus oregonensis. The sequence goes on from JAHBCN010002687.1 coordinate 73,822, forward strand.
TATATATATATATATATATATATATATATATATATATATATATATATATATATATATATATATATATATATATATATATATACTCAGCGGCATAATTAGTGCATTAGCAGAAAATTTAATAAAAAAGAAATATATTACAGGATATAATGATAGGTTATTGTTTAAACAGATAATAAAAAAAAAAAAAACAAAGAGGACAAATTTAAATTTTTCCCCGAAAAAAAAATTTTGTTTGCAAGGGGTTGGGGTTAAAAATTTTAATTTTTAAAAAAACCAAAATTAAACTTAAACCCAATTAAAAAAATTTTAGGGCCAAAAGTTTATATAAAATTTCTATTAAAAAATTTTTAACAAAACTCCTTAATTTAAAATTAAGAAACCCTTAGTGGGTACCAAAATTTCAACCCAAAATTTTTAATAAAAATTGGGCCATTTCTATATTGAAAAAGACAATATTTAATATTATAAGAAACCACTTTGAAAATTTAAAAGAAATGTATATAATTCCTTTATAGGAAACGAATCCAAACTTTAAAATTTTTTAGATGTAGAACACCATTATTCCATTTCCAAAATTTAAGCTTCTTTAAAAGGAATCAAATATATAAAATCTAAATTATTTATATATGTTAAAAGCCTTGTTTCTTAAAAAAATTTGGAGAAATTAAAAAATACAGACCTTATTTTAAAATTGTTTACACCCTGTAACATATAAGTAGCTGCTCGTAATTAAATTTATTGTTAGCTTAAGGGTCTAAGTTAACATACATAAAGTTTTACCTCAATATTATAAAGTGGTGAAAAAATTGCCTCAAAGTTTGGACATACATTTTATTAAATAGCTTCCTAAAGTTAAATGGAACACCCTATATTTAGTGGCCTATTTTGACGCAGACTTTAAAACTATATTAGGGTTTCCTATACCTACCTCTTTTACTTTTTATGCAAAAGACGTTTTTATATTTGACTTATGAATAATTTCTTTATCTTAAAAATGGAACACCCTGTACTATAATTAAAAAACCTTTTTATTAAGGACCACGTAGATTCGCTAAAAGCACAAGTTTAAATTTTTAAAAATAAGATGTATCTGAAGGCAAAAGTAAAAACTCCAATTTATTGCCATTTCTAAAATATTAAAGCATTCTTTAAAATGAGAATCAAAATATAGTAAAAGGTACACCTATCTTAATTATTGTTGAAATGAAATATGTTAAAATGCCCTTGTTTCTTAGCAAATGTATTGGACTTTATGGTAAATTAAATTCCAAAATAATATTATAATGGTGTCAATAAAAACATACATTTCAATATGACTATCACCAAAGGTACCATTATATTTATATTTTTTCAATAATAGTAGGCTTTAACCTAGATGACGTTAATTACTATTTGCAAACAAAAATATTTGACTGTGACACTTGCTAATCAAACGATTATCATTGATTAAGCTACGAATAGTTTAAAATTATAATCGTTTTGAATGATTGTTACCTTTTAATTAATAGTTAAAATAAGGAAGATGAAATGATTTTGGTAATCGGTGAGTGTCATGTCATGTTTATTTGCATCAAAAGTATATGCCCAAAGGTATTTTAACAGGCATTATTCTATACAGTACAAAGTGTTCCATTTTTAAGATAAAGAAATTATTCATAAGTCAAATATAAAAACGTCTTTTGCATAAAAAGCAGAAGAGATAGGTATAGGAAACCCTAATATGGTTTTAAAGGGAATCTAGTTCTGCGTCAAAATAGGCCACTAAATATAGGGTGTTCCTTTTAAATTTAGGAAGTTATTTAATAAAATGTATGTCCAAACTTTGAAGCAATTTTTTTCACCACTCTGTATAATATAAAGGTAAAACTTTTATGTAATAGTTAACTTAAACCCTTAAGCTAAGCAGTAAATTTAATTACGAGCAGCCCCTTATATGTTACAGAGTGTAAACAATTTTTAAAATATGGTCTGCATTTTTTAATTTTTATAAATTTCTCAGAAACGGTCAGTTTAAGGTATAGGAATTATAACAATAACTCACCTTTATTTGGTCAATAGAATCTAAAAAATGAGAAAAATATGGGGTGTTTCATAAGAAAAAATATAACTTTGATATGTACTTCTTTTTTGGGTCACCCTGTATATTTCAAAATAATTTTAAAATATGCTCCCCAAAAAACAGGGTATTCCAAAAAGGTTGTGCCAAACCTAAAAGGGTTATGGGGGTCATTGTTATGAACAACTTTTAGAAAACCCCTAGTCAAAATTGAGACGTTTTGGTTCCGGAGTGATTTTTGCTTAAAAGTCTATTATTTTGAATCTTTATCAGAAAATAGTTTGGTAAATATTTTAATGGAGAATAATAGAAAAAGAGATAGAAAGTAATAAACACTTTTTTGTGTCTCGATACTTAGTTAGACAGTATTGCAATACTAAGCTCGATGTTATTGGCAATTTTAGTAGAAAAAGCAGCTACAGTACTCCACATTCGATTTTTTGCGACAAAGTATTGCGTTTGAACTGTGAAAATTGTTGATCTAACATTTGAAGAGTAATTTGGTTCCAACAGGGCGGTGTACCGACACATTTTTCCAGAGTTGTACAGGATCGCCTAAATCAACAATTTCCTGCGCCATGAATCGGAAGAGGAGGAGCTATCAGGTGGCCGGCGCGAAGTCCCGACTTAACCCCACTGCATTTTTTCTTTTGGGGTTACATGAAGTCATCTATGAAACTGCTGTAAACATCCAAAAAGAATTATTAGGAAAAGTGATGGCAGCATCTCTTCACATACAGCAAGAGCCGCACATCTTCCAACGGGTACGCGATTCCATGAGTCGAAGAATCAATTTATGTAACCAAGTTGGAGGTCGTCATTTTGAAGCCTTATTGTAATTTTTGTATTATTTGTAATAAAAAAATAAGATATTTACGTTTTTTACTTTCTCGTAGGTAACAACAGCTTTTTAAGCAAAAATGACTCTGGAGCCAAAACGCCTCATTTTTCATCATGCCAAAAATAAACTTTATCATATTACAAAATTGTAAATTAAAGCATTTTTTAGAGTCATACAAAATTATAAAAAAAAACTGTCTTCTTATTCAGGTACAATTTTTTAATTTTTTTATATGATTACATAATTACGTCGGTATATAATTTTATTTAAAGTTTTTATAAATTTATTTAGCAATCCATATTCATCTTAAAATATTACTTCCAATATAACGGTAAAAACCAGTCTTAATCAATTCTTTTAGATGCAGGCTCCGTTTTTTGAGATGCCCTCTTAAAGATCTCAATAATAGTAACAAAATTTCAAGATGTTTAACTTAGGAAAAGTCGACTTTGGTGCTCTCCAATATTTTTTACACAATATATAAAATCCCTTATATAAAAAACAACTGCTTGCTATATTTAGGAATTAAAAGCTACCACCATGGTGATTCGCTACAAATACTCCCTTAATTTTATTAAAGCCTTTAGAAAAGTATTTAATACAAGATATTTTATTATTTTACATTATGTTTAAAAATTTTATTTTTGGAAACTAAACTAAACCAAAAAAAACACAGCATGACTAGAAACTATGAATATATAGTGTCAAATGACTCATAAAGGTTGTCTACACGTTTTAAAATGTTTAGCTTAATACAAGCATGTAACACTAATAGAGTTACGGTAGAACCTCTGTAAGTCGAACCTCGTTAAGTAGAAAACCTCAACAACGCAAAAAAAATTACTGCTTTTTCTTTAAGCCTCAAAACCTTTATTATTTGAAACCTAAACCCTCTATTAGTCAAAATAATCAGTGAGTACCTACAAGTAATTTTAGTACATATATTTCCTTCATAACTTGAAAAAACAAATTGGACTTTAGTTCATCAAAATGTGTCAGTTATACCTGTTATGTTTAGCCAGGGACCTAAGACCATGTATTATCCAGGCTCCTTATTGGGATTTAGGAATTAAACGACAAGAAAAAACCAATACAGTCAGTTAATGTATTTTGAATTAATTTTGTTTAACAAGTTTAACAAGATACAGGACTTGCGTTCTTGCATAAGTTTGAAATTCATTGTGGCATCTGCTCATGTTTTTTATATAAATAACTTTGATTTATATCATTTTAGAGAGTAAATGCATTAATTAATACTTTTTTCGAGGTATTATTGTTAAATACAATAAAAAATTAAATTAACAGGTGTTAAAAATGTAAAACATGCTGGTTATGAAATCTCACAAAACTCTTAAAAACCTCTAAGAATCATTGCAACCTCTTATTGCATTAAAACCTTATCTTTTAAAAACTCAATAATATTTCTTAGTATTTTTATATATTTTCTTGTAAGTTTTTATCAGAATTTTCTTACGGGTTAGTATCCCAATATACAATACGTTAAAATGCTCTGACATACATAAGCAAAATCATAAAGGTGGAACAAATAGGATTTTTTTCTAAAAACTGAATATAGCCAACAAGTAGGTATAAATCAGTTGTTGCCAACTGTTAAACAATTTTTCTACTTTTACCGATTTTGTCAAGTTTTTACCAACTTATTATTGTAGGGAAAGCGTTTCCAAGTTTTGGCTCTGACCAAAAAATGTAATTTGGACAGATAAAGGCACATGTCGAAATATTTATTAGAAACAATTAAGATATTTGAAGCATAAACAACCCCTTCAACTTTAATAAATTCAACCGCAAATGCGATTTAATCCTAACATATTGGCTAGTTTTTATAAAAACAATATTTTTGATGCTAATTTCTGTAATGATATCTTAAATAAGAAAAACTCTTATTATGACTTTTTAACTTCAACTCCCAAAAGGTATTTAGTTGTAGACAAAGCCTTATTCTTTATAAAACAAGAGTTGTTTGATGTACGACATGGCAAGCATGTTTTTACTATAAACCCTTTAAAAAGATGCATATAACAAGAGTTAACTTATGCTTCCTCTCAGAAAGTTTCAGAACATTTGTTTAATATATAAAACATGGAAAAATCGAAAGAATGCATTTTTGTATGCAAAGGAATTCATAACTTTGTAAATATTGTAATGTAAAGGAAAATTGTAAAAGAGAAAAAATTTAAAACAAAATTTTCTACAAGATAGGATAAGTTAGAAATCGCAAAAAAGATTTTTTCTTGTTGCAAAACAGCAATAAACAAAAAAGGTAAAAAAGCCTAGTATTGGTCCCTTTAGATCTTTTTGAGGACCCCCATATTTACACAAAAGAAAAATATTTTATCATGAAACATCACCCCCCTCCCATACATTAATCGTTTTACAAATAAGAAAGCTGGCATTAAAACCATTAAAATGAGTGCTTCTAAAAGTATTTTTTTATTAAAATTTGACAGAGATGTGAATTCTCAACTTACTATTTTTTATAAATTCTTACCGACTTTTCTTTTATATCAGATTATTTTTATTTTATATGAAAAAAGTACTATTATTAAAAAATTATTGTTTTTTAAATATTTTAATAATAAAACATAGTTTTTGGCAAGGATTCGAGGTTAGAAACTCTAGCACAAGTTAGATTGTTGCGAACGTAAGCACATAGGCAGTCATGGGGACAAAACGGAGACATAAGTCTGTAACCTGAGAAAAGGAGGTGATTAGTGAATGTTCCGAAGCTTATTTTGGTTTTGATTAGAAAATGCATGTGGGTATAATGGTAAACAGAGTTTATGTTTTTTGAGACCTTTTTGAGAGGGAGCATATATCGATTCTTGTTACATACATAATTTTAAAAGGTTTTCATTAAAAGCATGCCCGCCACCTATTACATCCAACCAAAAACATATAAGGATTGGTCTAATAATTCAGATAAAATGAACTAGTACGGTGGCCAGCCAAGTATCCAAAACTCAGTGTCCTCGACACATACAAAATGTCATAAAGCTTTTACTGATTAGTTCAATTTAATTTTAGACACTAAAAACAGCATATTATTATTAATATTGTTCCGTGACACCCCGTGTGAAAACACGGATCCTGGTTTTACACCTTTTTATTGGTTATCTGGTTTACAAACGTTTCTATGGTAACTCTTCAACGTAACGTAATAATGACAACTGTTTAACCTTTAAATGTCTGTCAACTTCTTATCTCGTCGGAATATAAAACTAAACTGACTCGTGCGGATTTCCTTCGCGCTTTATATAGTAATGTGAAAAAGAATGGAAAAGTCTGGGAAAGTCTAGAATTAGCTGGAAGAATTCTTTTACTACAGGATGCCAGAAAAGTGTGAAAAGGATGTCTCCAGCGCCCTCAGGATAATCCGCAATGGCCGTTGAAAAAGGGAAAAACTAAGGTAACCTATTTTTAATAAATTATTAACCTAAATAAAATAATTCTAACCTTTTACATTTCTAATAACTAAACACTAACTAAAGTCTGTAACAATATAATTACGCAGTTTGGCCCAAATGGAAATAATTTCGTATCTCTCATCTCAAAGGTGAGATTTTTAAAACACCGTCCTTATATAAGTAATAACGTATTATTTAAAAAAGTGGTTTTATTTATTTCAGTTTATTTACCAACAGGAATACAACTTAAAACAAAATCAACACTGTATATAAGTATAATTTAACCATAAAATACTTTATAACGCTCAAGCATTTATTGATTGTGGTGTTTGGATGTCTAAATATGAAAAAATTACAAGATGCTATTAAAGGGCTTGCGCTTTTGAGAACGCAAAAATGTATGAATTTTTACAAAAATGTGAAGAAAACTTTTTTTAGGGAATGCAGTTTCCTATTAAAATGACACCTTTCAAAGTTGTTTTTTTTGCGAAATAAATTCAAAAGACGAATTAAAAATAAAAAAACGTATTTTTTAGATTTTTGTCCACAATTATTTGTAAGGCAAAATGCGTACAGGCATCGTTTCATAAAAAAGAATGCTAACGTTGAAACCTTCAAAATAAGCGCTGCTAGAAGTAGTTTTATTAAAATTTGTCAGAGATGTAATTTTTTAACTATTACTATTTTTCATACATTTTTGCCAATTTTTCTTTTATATTAGATTATTTTAATTTTTAATAATAGAAATGCAGGTTTATTTAAAAAAATTTCTAACGATATTTTACGGCCATGAAAAGGAAATAAACTGACTTGAATGAGGTTAAAAGTTTAGGAAAAATAGCTAACCCATTCCTACTAACCAGCCAGATACAATGTAAATGTTCAATAGACTGCAAAGAAAGTAAACTGTTAAAATGCTAGCGATCACCAAAATTTCTGAGGAGGACTCGGATAAAGACCATGACAAGATATTGGCTTTTAATATATAATAAGTTTTAAGTAATAATTTTAATACATTTTTATTATCTTTTTTTAATTAACCTAACACTTTTGTGTTTATAATTAAATAACCACCAAAAATATTAACGATAAAATTATTTATAAATTTAACAAAATAATTATTTTTAGTTTTCATAGTTTATTGTTATTATGTTTAGATATCATTACTAAAATAAGGTTGTGAAACAACGTTTTTGCGTAAAACACTTTTTGTTTATAAAAATAAAAGAACCTGATAATAAAGAAAATCTGCAGAACTTGATAAAAAATTTGTTAAATTCAAAAAGTTATATCTTTGTAAATAATAATAAATATCCTTTAAGCCACACCAATTTAAAAGTATTTGATGTCATCCATGTGTGGACAAGAATCTATGTGATTTTCGCTTCTGTAATTTTTTTATTAATTTGCAATAAAAGAATATTTTAACTTGGAAGGTGCTTTTTGATAGGAAATTAATTTCTTAAAAAAAAATAATAAAAATGCATAGAAAAGAAGAAGATTCAGGGTGTTTAAATCATAAAAGAGAACTCTAAAAAAGTAGGTGCTATTGAAATTGGGAAATGATAGTGTCAATTTTATTGAAAGGAAGTCAGGAGTGGGAATTGTCCGATGGGGACCGGTATGGCATACAGCAGATAATTTGATAGAAGACCCAAGGGTTAGTTTAAATAAAAAAATATGGAATATATGATTGAGGTTAGAAACTCTAGCACAAGTCAGATTGTTATGAACGTAAGCATATACGCCGTCATGGGGACAAAAAAGACATGAGTTGGTAACCTGGGAAAAAGGGTGGTTATTAAAGCTTCGAAATTTATTTTGGTTTTGATTAAAAAATGTTTTCGATTCTCAAAAGCTTAGGAACGGAAAATTTTAAAATTTGGTAGTTTACTAATATCGATTAGGCACTCGTCTAAAATATTTTAGATGGTGGCACTTCCGGTGTACCGAAGTCGATGCTACTTTCTTATTTTTTATAGAACACCCTATATATTATTGTATTTTTGGATTCCCCAGAAAATTCTAGATATGTTTTGTGTATAATATGCTATACCTAAGTCTAACCGTTTTCAACATACCATAATATCATATCATCATATCATAATTTTATGTCAAAAATGACGTTTGCAGACCCCAAAATAAGGAGAAATTTTTTCTATAGGCACTGTCATTATTTAAATTAGTTAAATTCCTTGTTAGAAGATTCAATTTTGTATATTGAGTGAATATTTTGGGGTAATTAATACGGGTGACTAAAAATTAAGTACGAAAATTAACTGATAAAAAAGTAAAAGTCAATTTTTTCAATGGAAACCCCACTTTTATATTTTTATCGTATTTAACATTTAAAATAAGGTAACTTTGTATTAGTTCTTCGAAAATGCATAGTTTTAAAAGTGCTATAGGGCTCTTTAATTTTGTTTTTAGTGGGCCATGACGTCCCGCAGTCATGGCCCACTATACAAAATTAAAGATTCTATAGCACTTTTACAATAAAAATGTTAAATGTCAATTATTTCGATAACTATACATTTTGAATAGACTAATCAATACAAAGCTACCTTATTTTTTAATACTAAATACGATAAAAATATAAAAGTAGGGGTTTCCATTTGAAAAAATTGACTTTTACGTTTTTTATCAGTTAATTTTGTGCTTAATTTTAGCCACCCTGATTAATTTCCCCCCCAAAATATTATAATATAAAAAATTTGGGCCCTTTGCAAAAAGGAATTCAACTCAAATTATATAATAGAGTTCCGATAAAAAATTTCTCCTTATTTTGGTGTTCAAACGTCATTTTTGACAAAAATTAAGATATGTCAAAAACGGTTAGATTGGGTAAAATTTATTTAGAAATATATCTAAAATTTTGGGGGAACCAAAAATGTAATAATATGTAGGATGTTTTTTTAAAAAATAAGGAAGTTAGCATCATTCCGGTAAAACCAAAAGTCCACCATCTTGAAAATTTTTAGACGAGTTTTTCTACGATATTAGTAACTCCCAAAACTTTCAAAATTTTCCGTTCAAGTTTTTGAGAAATGGCCCGGTGGGTTTCGTCGGGACCCCCTGTATAGTATGTAACATTGAAAATTAAAAACATTTTGAACTGTGTAACCCTTATGATTTATGAATAATAACACATGTAAATGAATATGTAAATATTTTGTTCTTAATCCAAAAGGGTTTTTTTCAAGAACTCAAAAAACAAAAATTTGTTAAAGAAAAGGTAAATGCAGCTTTATGATAACGAATTTTTCAATTTTTTTTAAAAAAATTTGAAAAAATTTTTAAAAAAAATTTAAAAAATGTGTTTGTCTTTATTACCATTTACCGTCTGAACAATTTCCTTTGGGAAAAAAAACGAATTTTTTTTTTTCTTAAAATATGAAGTATAGAAAAATATTTTTTTTAGAATACTTCTAGAAATTTTAGGAAAAAATTTCAGGGAAAAAAATTTTGAATTTTTGGCCGATAAATTGATAAACGTTAAGTATAATTAAGTAAATATCTTCCCCCAAATTTTATTGCATGTAATTAAAAATTGATTAATTTTAAAAATAGATTTTTAAATGATAACAAACCATACTTTGTAAACACTGCAAAAAAAATTAAAAATAAAAACACATTCCGAACGTAAAAAATATATTTTTTAATTTTTTTATTTTTTAATAACTTTTTGCATTTAAATACTTTTTTTTATTAGAGGTTTTCATTCCAAAGCAATGTTTCTTTTTATTATAAAAATATCTAGCATAAATAAAAATTAAAAATTTTTTAAAAAAACATATTTAACTTATATAAATATTCAAAGGGCAAACCAATTTAAACGAAACATTTATAAATATTGGGAATACACTACTTACAAAAAACATCCCGGTTTTGTTGAAAACCAGTCAAAATTTTGAATAAAATGTTTTATTTCCCCCAAAAAACGATCCTGGATTTGTTTTAAATATTTTGAAAAATTTTGGTCGGGTGGTTTTCCAAAACCCCCGGACTACTTTTTCCCCAGAATATTTTCCGACTAATCCACATCGATTTTCCAACTTGTTTCAGTTGGTCAACTACTTATTGTGTATAACCGATAACAAATTTCAGAAAAAAATGAAATGCATTTTTTTTGTTTTTCCCTTTTTATGAGAGTTTTGATTTTTGGATTTGTTAACTTTTTTTGGGACAAAACTAATATAATTGATAAGAAGAAAAAAAAAACTTTAAAGAATAAAAATATATTTCTAGAAAATGTATCTATATTTTAATATATTTTTAATGGTAAATAACCCTTCCCGGTATGTTTTATGTCTTATAGGGTTTACAATGTATACTGTATCGACGAAAGTAGTAAAACGCTAAACAATTATCTGTGTTGTTATAAAAGATAAATTTTTTAAGTTTAACATGCGTACGTTAGGCGAAATAGGAAATTGTTATCAATGAAAACAAATATAATCATTAATGTAAAAAATTGCTTTTATTTTTAAAATAACCCAAGTTAATAATTTTAAACAGGGATTCACATAAGGGGTTAAAACCCTTTTTTTAAAAAATTTAAAATATTATTTTTCTTTAAAATGGCTAATTTTTTTTTTAAAAATAACTTTTAAATTTTTTTACCAGTTTTTTATTAATTTTTTTTTTAAAAACCATTTTAAATGCAAAAAAAGTTAATTAAAATTTTTTTTTTAAAGGGAAGGGAAATAAAAGAACCCCCAAAAAAAATGATTTAATGGAATTAACCCCCAAAAAGCCGTAAAAATAAGGAAAAAAAATCAAAACCAAAAAATCACGATTTTTTTTCGCCCCCCCCTTTTATCAACCTGGTACCCCCTTTTTTTCCCCCCATATGGTTTTTTGGGAAAGTTGCTCAAAAGATGGTCCCCAACCCGTCCATGAACCCTTTAAAAAATTTTAAACCCTGGTTAAAATTCGGGCAATTTCCCCAAAAACCCCGTATAAAACTATAATTTTTAAGGGGAAAAGATTTTTTTTTTTTGGGGTTTTTAAAAAATATAATCAAAAATACTAACCAATTTAAAATTTTTTATTAAAATTTTTAAATTTTTATTATTTAAAAATATATTTTATTAAAAAAAATTTTAAATTTTTTATATAAAATAATTTATAAAATTAAAAATATATATATATATATATATATATATATATATATATATATATATATATATATATATAATATATATATTCAGGCCACCCCGCATCGTGTGGTAAAAATTTGGTCTTCCTAAAAGATTTTTTTCCACCGCTTTTCAATTTTTAAATTCCGGTTTCCCCAAAATTTGGGGCAAATTATCGAAACAGTTCAATCAAAATTGAGATCTTGTTCCAAAAAAAACCCCAAAACCTTAAAAAAACAATTTGGGTTTTTTGTGAAAACCCCTTTTTAAAAATTTTATTTCCAAAAAAAATTTTTTTTAAAAACCCAATCCAAAACAAGAAAAGATAAAACAAACTATTTTGGGGGAAGATTTTTTTAAACCCCTCCTAAAAAATAAAGTTTTTCTTGCTTTTTAAAGAATTTCCCTCGTCCAGGCAAAAAATCGTCAAAACTTTTGACTTTTTTAAAATTTTAAAAATAAAATAATTAACCGGGTAAAGGAAAAAAACAAATTTATTTTTTTAACCTTTTTTTTCCCCGTTTTTAACCCCTTTATTCTCCGTTAACTACTACTTCCAAAGTTGTTTTTTCCCAAAAAAGCCCCAAAAAACCCTAAAAGTCAAGTGATCGCCCAAAAAAATTTCCCCCAAAACAAATCCTCTACCTATAGCGACCAAGAACCAGGGTTTAAATCCCCTTTGGGAACTTTTTGGGGAAAAGGGCCAAAAGGGAAAGCATATTTTTCATAGCCAAGCAGCTTTTAAAAGGGCCCCCTTTTTTTTTTTGCCTATTAAAATCTTTCCCCTTTTTTTTAAAAAATCCGAATTGACGAAAACCAAAAAAGGGAAAATCATTCGAAAAAAAAATCGATTTTTGATATCGAAAAATGGAGAACCAAGAAAAGATTTTGGCCCAACCCCAAAAATTTTCAAATTTTGTCCCCTTTTTTGGGAAAAAATGGTAAGAAAGTTGAAAGGGTTTTCAAAAAAAAAACACGAAAATGCAAATTGTTACATCGCTTTCCAGTTAGAATTTCAAACATTCGACTACAAATTGGGTTGGGGAATTTTTTTTTTTCCAATGGGAAAATTTGGGGGAAATTTTTTGGAAAAAAAACCCAAAAAAATGATTCAAAGCAGAGAGAAAAGCCCGAAAAAGAGATGCAAAAGATAATTTATTTTTAAATAAATGGACAAAATTTTTATTTTTTTTGGGCCGGGGAAACCCCCAAAAAGTAGCCGCCCCCAAAAAACAAGAGCTGTGGGATAAAGGTCGAAAAAATTTTTGGTTACATGTCAAAGAACGATTTTTTTTTTGGTTTTGATATCTGGGTTTTTAAAATTAAGGCAAGAAAAAAACGAAAAACGAAGACAAATTTTTAAAAATTTTTCAGTTATTTTTCACTTTTTTGGTAAAAACGGGCACACAATTAGTCAATATGCAACCCTTGGGGAAAATTTCGGGCCCCTTTTGGGAGGGTCATTTGACTTTTATCCCAAGTAAGCCAAAAGAAGGTTCAAAAAAATTTTATGGTTTTATGGGTAAATGATGTACGTCCAAAAA